>APFE030622657.1:230510-250986 GCA_000404065.3 Pinus taeda
TTTTCTTCATGAAAATAACTTAGGTATAAACACATAATATTCATGCTTTTACTTGTTATTTCAGAGTCAAACCTCAACCACATTTTTATGTTTTGATGAGGGGAATTAGCACAACATTACTTATCTATCCTAATTCAGATCAATGGGCCAACCAAAATTTGACAAAATTGAGAGGGATCTTCCATAATTTTTTTGCTACTTAATAAAGATCTTAGTGAAACATTAGACCAGTTGTATGATAGGAACTTGAGAGGAGTTGGCGAGATGAGATTGGATCACCTTCTTTCTCATAGTCACCTTCTAATCACTATCCTTGGTTGACCATTTTTCTTGGGCACTAGCAGTCCCAATATGAAGGGGTCGATACAACATTTGATTCAGGGAGTCTCTAATTAAAGCTTCCGTCAATACCCTTGATCTAACAATTTACACTCCAATGTAGTCCATGCAAGGGGTGTCTTGAATTGCCAGAGTTCTATGAGAGGTAATGTAACCAAATATCTTACTATCTACCAATGTTGATGAGAATTTTCCCATGGGTAGAATAAACATATATGGGTCAATATTGGTTGAATTTTCAACCTTGGAGGATATTCAATCACTGATTGGGTTTTGTGGTGAGTAAGAAGGAGAATCCCCACATAATTTAGATGGGAGCCCTAAGCCAAGGCTACACAGTCATACTCGATACATTGGTAATAAATTTCCTAAATTTTCCTTTGAGCTAGTACATACGAATGATTATAAATCCAAGGAGATAAGTAGGCGGTGAGAGAAAGACTGTGAGGGCATGATGCCACAACAAATCCCACAACCTCTTTGTGAATTTAGGAGGCCTGGGAGGCGCAAGTGCAATTCCCAATACAATGAATGTATTCAAACACTAAGATGACTACAACATGCTTGCAAATGGAACAATTGTCAACAAGGAGGAGATAATAATTATGAAAGGCATTGCTTCTAATTGTAACCACCACCATAATCACTGTAGCCTTAGACATTTTTCGAGCTCTAGAGGTTGATTGAGTTATGATAGGGCATAGGGAGGGATTTCGGCTCAACCTGACATCATCCTTGTCCTACATGACCTAAGTTTGTGATGAACCGTTATGAACTCCATCATGTTCCCATGAGTGAGGAAACCTGCACAGTACAATCTTCCATAGTTTACCAGTGTGAAAATAATATTGAGGTGTGTCAAAATGTTGATATTTTAATTTATTGGCCTAGTTTCATGTAGACTCCATTCACCTTATACAATTGCTGACTGACATAAGTTTTATGCACCTGCAATGGGGTTGTATAATTTTAATATTAATATCAATTTATTAAAACACTATTTTATGAACTTATATATATCTATATTATATATATAATAAATATAATATATTATATATATATATATATATATTATATATATATATATATATATAGTTTGTAGTATGGGGTCTTAAATGGTTTTTATCAATTTACTATCTTGAGAAACGTAATTTGTAATGTTAGAATTTTTTATACTTACACTGAAGGTGTTTTATTAGGGAGATTTCCGTTTCCAACTTTTACCATTTGTCCAAAGCCAATAAAAAAAGGGCATGTCTTTGCAGGTTTTTTACTCAGCACGTAAAAATCTTCAGTTGTGTCGATCTTCAAGAATGATTTAAATATGACTTGGTCATGGCCATCTTTATTCATATGAGATTCAGAGCTATGCTTCCCAATATTCTTGTAACACTAGCTGTCCTCAGATTCTTGCTAAGATCATATAGCCAAGGGAAGCTAAAGAGTCTACTACCATAGGAGGCCTCCACCCACTTTTCAACCTCCGCCATGAAGGAGGGACTCAATATGATAATGAAAATGCATAATTCATTTAAGTATAGAGCCCCATCATCAACCAAGTTGCCTTCACTCAAAGTCCCTTGTCTTTCATGGATTCCATGCCCAACAACATTGTGTTCTTCTTCAAATTACGGAAGGTGATGAAGCCTCTCTCTACATTTGTTAAGAGACAAAATCCATTTCACTTATGGGCCATTAGCACCTCTTCACCAATTGTATTTGTCTTCATTAGCAAGTAGTCCTTGAATAATAAAACTTTGGTTTCTCTTCTTCTCATATTCTTTCAATGTTTGGTTCCCTGAAAAAATTCAACTAAAAATGAGTGAATTATAGGTAAGAATGTAATGAAGGGTAGCTTCACATGAAGATATATGTAGAGTATGGGTGAATGCATGATGATGGGTTATACTTTTGGTCCATATGTGGCAATGAAATTTCAAGTTTTTCCTCTTTTATTGAATTGAAACTGTCAAAATTCATATAAGCAATGTGAATTTTGATTTAGAGTAACGAGACAACTTGCGGACAATTATGTTGTTGTCCTAATCATATTTTTTGCAAAAAAATTCAGTTCCATATAATATGTCAATGTTCCATTAAATGAAATTCTTGTCCTTGCAATGTTTCACACATCCTAAGAGGTATGTGTGTCTTCACATAGCATAACTTAGTCTAAAATGTCTAATATATATATATATATATATATATATAATTTATATATATAACTATATTATATAGAGAGAGAGAGAGAGAGAGAGAGAGAGAGAGAGAGAGAGAGCTAATTTTTTTATATTAATTTTTTTATTTTATTTTTATGCAAAATTATGTTTTCTTAATATTTTTCAAAGTTGGTGAAGTAATATCTCAACTGCATTTCATAGACACATGTGATCATGTTAGTGTTTTTTCAACTATTTAAATAGATTGAAAAACCGAGAGTACCTTTTTGAATAGGACTCGTGAAAGAAGATAATGGTGTTTTTTTTTTTTAATTTTCATTGTGTATATTTTATGATATTGATTTTTATTTAACCTTTTTAAAATTGTTCAAAACAATTTAAAGAATTATGTTTAAAAGAAATTAGATGAAAAATATCATATAAACTCTAAAATTTCAAACTCATATGCCATTGGAAAGAAGATTCCTTCATGAATTGAACATGATCAACTCCGCCACTTAAGGACAAAATTTGCCCTAAGTCCAATAGTGTTCAAAATGGTGTTGCTGTAAATTTTGTAGAAGGGGTGTTGAAATTGTGGATTTTAGGACTTCAAAGGCTCAATCTATCGTTTAAATTTCAAATTAAAATAGCTCGATAAAGGGTTTCGTAAACTCTCGATTGAGCCATTTACATGGTTAAAAGGTGCTCAATCAAGCTGTATGACAAAATTGAGCTATCTAGCTAGATTGAGCCTTTATCAAAAAATTGTGAATCCAATAATTTAGATTTTAGAATAAATAAAGATCTAAGATTTAAGTTTTTACCACATTTTAAAATTCCAATTTTATTTAATTTTTTTATCAGTAGTAAAATCTTTTAAATTTAATAACAATACTAAATTTATTATATTATATTATTGTTAAATTAATTATGAAATTTGCATTAATGTAAGAAAACTAAATTTATATTTTAGCTTATATACAGTTAATTAATTTTGGACAAAATAATATTAGTTAATTTATATAATATAAAATTGTTATATTATAATATAGACATAGCACAAACAGTAATAAATGTGGTACAATACATCATAGGCATGCAAAAGTCATACATGTCATCAATATGTTATATTATTAATAATTACATATATATAATAAAATTAAAAATAATAGATATAAATATAAAATCCTGAAGTAATCGTAACCTAAATATACCTAAAGAGGTAAAACCTAAACAGTTTCAATTGGATGCCATGAAGCAATCTATGTATCTATGATGGAGGTAGCAAGAAAATTATTACTTTATGAAAATTTGGATAATATTTCCATGGAAAATTATCATTTTTCCTAGAGGTGTATGTACAACATGGATTTTAATATTGCATTTTAAATACGTATTATATATAACAAAAATTAAATTGTTGTATGTCATCAAAATATTTTTTTTTATTTAAGCATAATATTTTAATTGTTAAAGTATTAAAAATTTTTGAACTAGAGGTGAGAAAGTAGGAGAGAATGATAAGAGAAATGAGGGGGCACACAAATATGGAGAGAGGGAGAGGAGGAGAGAGTGGACAAGAAAGAGGAGTTCGAGAGATGGAGTTGGAGGAAAAGATAGGGAAGGAATAATTTTAAGACATATATATAGAAAAAGGTAGAGAGAGAGAGAGGGAGTACCAAGAGAGAGAAAGAGATAGATTGTGTATGTTGGGGGGTGAGATAGAAAGACAAATAAGGAGAGATGGAGAGAAGGGGGAGAGAGAATGAGAGAGGGAGCGAGATAGTCAACAAAGTTTTAGGAGAAATCCCAAGAGAGATATAAATTGTCAAAGAGAGTGAGTGAGTGAGTGACAAGGGGGATAGACAAAGGCAGGTTGGAGAGAAAGGAAGAAAAAGAGGTTTTGAGAGGGAGGGAGAGAGAGATGGAGTTGGAGGGGGAGAGAGAGATGGAATTGGAGGGGGGAAGAGAGGGAGTTAAGATGAAAGACATATGAAGAGACTAAGGTAGAGAGAGGGAGAGGGAGTGACAAGGGATATGGAGAGAGAGGGAGAGAGGAGAGTTCGAGGGCAGAGAGATAGAAGGGGAGACAAAGGGAGAGAAGGGGAAGAGATGAAGAGAGGGAGAGTGAAGGAGATATAGATAGATACATGGAGAAACAATGTGTATGTTTGTGGAGTGATATAGAGAGACAAAGAAGGAGATATGGAGGGAGATAACAATATAGATGAGGGGTGGGAGAGAAAGAGAAGTAAATTTCTTGCACTAGATGCATTAATTCTAATGTACAAATCCCGATTTCTAATCCTATTTTATTTCTTGCATTAGATGCATTGATTTTTGTTAAATAAGATAAGACACACAAACACACATATTATAACATAAATTACAAATATTTAGTTCATAACATAAAGTTATAACATAGAACTCTATAATTATTTAACGTGTATAACATTAAGTTATTTAAGATAACACACATATATAGCATAGCATGTAACATAACTATAACTATTTCATAACTATGTAACTATATAATTATTTAAATATAACTATATATATTTAACTAGATTAAGGTAACATACACATAACTAAGATTAATAAGTTTCTATATATATATTATGTTTTTTATAAACTATTTAAACACAACATTTATTATATATATATATATATATATATAATTATATAATACTATATATTATATATATATATAACACAAAGTTATTTGACTTATATTAATATAACACATTAAGCATAACATAGCGTTAACATGTACATTGTGCACATACCTATAACATAATATAACATTAACTATACATTTAAACATTTAACATATCATAATTAATTTAAAACATTATATATTTATATATATATATGTGTGTGTGTGTGTGTGTGTGTGTTTCAACAATGCATCATTGATAGATACATTAAATCCATCATGAAAAGTGCATTTGGTTTGTCAATAAAAGCATTTAGACTCTTTTCTAATTTGTACCATATTGTTTTATTATGTAGTGTGTTGTACAAGAAACATTGTCTTCATGTGCTTGCCCCTGGTACATGTCATGTGCCAAAATCAAACATTAAGAATTTAAAGTCTATTGTAGTATTCGGTTGGCATGAAATTTTATTAGTTTTGTAAATATGTTTATTTCAATTTTTTTCATATATATTTTCATATTTATATGCTATGAATAAAATGCATTATTTAGAAACGAGAAAAAGTGTGAGGGTAGATTTGATCACTTCTTTCGATTGTGTTTACATGGAACTCAATGTACTTTGGTTGATAAATTATCAAAAAATGGACTCTAAAGTTTAGGTCATCGGGCTAGATTATTCTGCTTGAGCTTAGAAATGGTTTTTTTGTATTTTTTTATTGGATTAGTTTATATGTATTATATGTAATATGTCGAGGCATCCCATATACATGCCCCAAGTACAGGCCATCACAGTGCGAGAGGTTCTATTATACGTCGTCGGGCTCGTGATAGATCACAGAGCCCATTGAGAGTTCATGTTCCCCTCGTAGATCCTACCTCTGAAGTCAGTCAGAGTGTCAGAGGCAATGTTTTTGTCTCTGTTGATGAGCATGTTACATCCAGTGGACCTTCTTCGCCCATTTTAGGTACACCTCCTGCATTTTTAAATCTTCTTTAAACTTTATGTGTTATGTCTTGAAATTGTCTTTATTTTTTAAATTGTCTTCAACTGATGTGTTTGAATTTAATGTATATGTTATTATGCTTCTAGTTTTTAATTATATATATGTTAAATTATGTTTATGATTTATAGGTCCTCAACAGGTTGAAGCTAAGGATTAGAGTGAAACATTGATCCCTCCATGGGATGATGCGACAATTTAGATCACATTAGAGGATGTTATGACCCGCCATACATGGATCACAACAGAGGTAAAGAAGATCCATGCCAATTCACCAACTCATGTTGCATTGTCTTTGATGCTCGATAACATGAGTAGGTTGATCGAGACATACCGAACGTCGGGCCCACATAGCCACATATAATAGTTCATACAGAGGATCAAGAAGCATGAAGTTAGAGGCCCATATGCTTGAGAGGTCGTGAAAAGGCCACCAAGGACATTGATGTTCATGGGGAGTTGTTCAACATCCCTCTGGATCTCCCTCCTAGACATAAAGGTCCGATTCCACTAAAATATTTTAGTAATGTTCATGCAAGCCATTTCATGTATGATAGATTCATTGGAGCTTGGGGCCAGTTCCCACACCATGAACAAGACACCATTTATTTTTCGAAGCATTTATATGTAGAGTTCATGTTACATATGAGGTTGGATTACACTGATACTAGATCGCATTATTATGGACCCAGCTTCAAACGTACCTATGAGTGCGAGGGGTATCGTAGGGACCTTGGGCATGTACCACCACCTCTGAGATTCTTTCCACTAACTTCTTAGAGCTTGGTATTACCGACATAGCTAGAGGAGTTGTCAGCTCGGTGGTGAGACTCAGGAGACTATTGCAAACAACATGCAGATGTCATTGGCTAGTGTGTGTGTTGCATTGGATGGAGAGATTAGGAGACCACCACCATTACCTTATGACCCACCATGGCCCTTATATGATGATACATTTCTCGCGAGTTTACTCTTTCACCGATTTTTGACATATAATATATATATATATATATTATATATATATATAATATATATTATATTATATCATGATGCCATTCATGACACTTGGAGGGTGCACGACTTGCATGACACAGATCATGTACATATATATACGAAACTTTTGTCTCTTATTGTCAAATTATGCATAATTATTTATATTAAAATTTCTATTTCATATTAGATTGCATATTTATATTAATAAGTTCATGATAACATGTAGACACATCCCAACCACATGGATGAGCTTATGAGGCCATCCGAGGGGGCAGTTGATCAACCAAGCCATCCCCGACCAAAGCATGTTTCCATGGATTCTCCTTCACCTCCACCTCCACCTTATATGTTCATTAATGCAGAGAAGAGTCACTATATACAACCACATGGACCAACAATTGAGGTAAAAAAATGTATTCCTAAGATTTCAACATTTTATTTTTTTAAGTTACACATATATGCTAATTAATTTCTAGACTAATTATAATTTGTCCTTACCATTGTGTACACAGACCCATATGCAGAGTGTCGTTGATGTCACTGTTATGTGGACACATGAGTGGGATGTTGGGTTTAGAGGCACTGATGATGTGGGTCTATCGATGCAGGCCCCAATGATTGGGCCACGAGTAGGGGAACACCATACCCAAATTCATGATCAAACCCCCATCTTATCTAACTTGCATTTGGACTCAACTGAGGTTAGTATATTCATGTATATGTAATTAAAAATGTGGTGCAATGTCAATTACTTTAATATTGTTTATTTTGTTCAAATAATGATCTAATTAGTTTGAATTTGAATGTGTTATATTGCAGTACCAACATATGGACACTTGCTTTGCACAACAAAACTCACATAGGAGTTTTGGTGGTACTTAGAGTGTCATAGTTTGTATATTTTTCAGGCTCATTTCACAGGGCATATTCACATGTGCGATACATACTTTGTATATTTTCATACATGGACAATTTATGGATGTACATCATGACATTCTTTTAGTTTATGGATGCTTATTATTTCAGTTTATGGATGTTCATGTGATATTTGTAATTTGTATATATTTTCATATGGATAGTTTATTGAAACATGTATTCACTATTTCAATTTATGGATTTATATTAATCTTATTTATGGATGCTCATTGATTTTTGAAGTTTATGGGTCCACTAAATTATTTCGCTAATTTAATAATTTTTCTGTATGCTATAACTTTTATTAGTAAAATATATGTTCATTTTTAATTTCCAGTTTCATAGACTAAGAAAATAAGTGCAATCTTAAGTTATGATACAAGTCACTTTGATACTTAAAATGAACTAAAATATATCATGTATCAATTAAATATTGAACATGGAAAGAATTCCAATCATGCTTCATATTGGCTTGTAGAAAGTGTTTTTTTATGCAATCAACATGTATGTTATTACCAATTCAATTTTAAAAAAATTATTTGAATCTTAAGTCATATATATATATATATATATATATATATATATTATATATATATAATATATATATATATATATGAAAAGTTTTGCGACCCACCCATATACCATTGCATGGACAACTTTCTGAAGTATTTCGATCAATTTCTTATCTTAAGGTTCAATTAAAAAACACAAATAGGATTGAAATACATTTTATTCAATTTTAATATTAAAAGATGTCATGTAAAAAATAGATAACTTTTATTCAACATTATTTATTTTGAGAATATCTACAAGAGGTTTGTCATAACATGATATAAGTCAATCGTATTGAAATTTAAAATATAGGGCAAACAAAAATATATGAAAACATTTCTATAATTTTATATAATTTTATCAACTTTCCTAAATTTACAAGTAGTTATCCAAGTATTTCAATCAATTCCTTTTGATGGAAATAAGTTTTATTTAATTTTTAAAAATTGAAATATGATTGAAATATGTTATATATTCAATTTTAAAAGATGCAAAGAGGTAAAAGTTACAAATACAAGTTTTATTCGATTCTATTTTGTTTGAGGTTATCTACAAAAGCTTAGTCACAATGCACGTTGTCAATAATGTTTTCATGCTTACACTGAAACCAATGCACAATGTTAAGCTAATTACCTTGAAATTAATGTACACCATATATCTAATTACATCATTTATCATAAATCAACATCTTCATTGAAATCAATGCATCTAATGCAAGCAATCAAATAAGATGAGAAATCAACATCTACACTAAAATCAATGCATCTAATGCAAACAATCAAATAAGATTAGAAATCAACATCTACACTGAGATCAATGCATATAAGTTGCAATCAATCAAATAGGATTAGAAATCAACATCTACACCGAAATCAAGGCATCTAGTTCTAACAATCAAATAGGATTAGGAATCAACATCTACCTTGATATCAATGCATTTAATGCAAACTCAATCAAACAAGATTATAAATTAACATCTTTAATGAAATGAATGCATTTAATGCAAACAATTAAATAGAATAGAAATCAACATCTACACATAAATCAATGCATCTAATTTGCAAGAAATCAAATAGGATTAGAAATCAACATTTGTACACTGAAATCAATGCATATAGTGCAAGCAATTTTCTTCCCTTTCTCTCCCCCCTCCATCTATATCGATATCTCCCACCATCTCTCTTTCTTTGTCTCTCTATCTAATCCCCCAAGAAACACACACTCTCTCTCTCTTTATATCTATCTCTCTCCCACCCTCCCTCTATCTCTCTCTTCTTCCCTCTCTCCCCATTCCATCTATATCTCTATCTCCCTCTGTCTCTCCTTCTTCATCTCTCTTTATCACCCACAAAATACACATTGTTTCTCCATATCTATCTATATCTCCCTCCCTCTCCCTCTCTCTCTCTCTTCCTCTTCTCCCACTCTGTCACCCCTTTTATCACTCTTCCCTCCTACTCTCCTCTCTCCCTCACTCTCCATCCCCCTTGTCACTCCCTCTCTCTCTCTCCATCTCCTATTCCACTCCCTCTCTTTCTCTCTCTACACCTTTCTTTCTTTCTATGTATTTCTTCTTACCTCCCTTTCTCTCTCCCTCCCTCTCAAGTCCTTTGTCTCTTCCTTTATCTCCCACCTCCCTTTGTCTCTCCCTCACGTCACACTCTCTCTCTCTCTCTTGAGCTTCGTCTTGCAACTTTGTTGACTATCTCCCTCCCTCTCTTATACTTTCTCCCCCTTCTCTCCATCTCTCCTTCTTTGTCTTTCTATCTCACCCCCAAACGTACACACACTCTCTCCATCTCTCCCTTGTCACTCTCTCTCTCTCTCTCTCTCCACCTTTCTCTCTCTATGTGTCTTGAACTTCTTCCTTCCCTATCTTTTCCTCCAACTCCATCTCTCGAGCTCCCTCTCTTTCTCAGAGACTCTCTCCTCCTCTCTCTCTCTCTCCATCTTTGTGTCCCCCTATCTCTCTCTTACCATTTTCTCCCAATTTCTCTCACTTTATATTTCAAAAAAATTAATATACTTTGAAAAGTAAAATATTATGTTAAAAAAAAAAAAATTGATGTCATACAAAATTTATTTTTTTATTATATAAATATTTAAATGCAAATTTAAAATGTGTGTTTTACATTCACCTGGAGCGAAATGATAATTTTCCATGGAAATATTATCTAAAAATTTTTTAAATATTAATGTTCATTTCCCTCCATCAAGATACATAGTAGCGCTTCCTGTCTCCATTTAAACTTTAGCTTTATTTTTAAACGTATTGTATTATGATATTTAGGCTTTTAAAAATATTTTATATTTTTTTATGTTATATTTTAAAAAGAAAAAGTTAAATAAACTTAACAACTGAGTCTGCTGTATGACTCTTTTTGTGTAATGATTTTTTATTGACGCCTCTGTGATGGTCACCACATTTAAATGTGTTTGCTGTATATATTAAATATAAGTAATTTTATATTATATTATCCCAAAATCATCAATTTAATATAACATTTAAATATATTAATATTTAATTTTTTATATTAATATCATGTCATCATTTAATTAATATAATAATAATAATAATATTTTAATATTAATATTGAATTTAATAAGGTTTTTACATGACATGATAACAAAAATTCTAATCATTTTTTATTTACCTTCGAGATTCTGGTTTCCCCTGCAGTCTGTCCCCCTAGTCGGTTGTCAAAACATGTATTTGTCGGTTGCTATCGTGGAGGAGGACCTTGCGGACTACGAGGAGGACCCCATGCCAGAACAAGAAATTTGGGCGTATCAAAATCATCCGGTTATGGACCCCTGGGGTAAAAACCTGCCTAGCTCGACAGTTGTTGTTCATTCGTCACTACACCCGCCACGCTCTGGAAAAAAGCAGCATCCGGCTATCAACATTGAGGATCTACTGGTTTTAGAGTGCCCTCCTCTCTCGTCAGCCATGCTACAACTGTTGGGCTCTTGCATGCAGACCTCCCCATCCTTCGACTCCCCCCTTCCATACCCTCCGCAACAACCCTTGCTTTCCCCCACGTTAACCTCCCAGCCCTTAAACCCTTCCTCCATATCCTTGGCACCGGATGGACCCTCCAATGTACAACGCCCTGCATGATCTTCCATTCATCTCAGCTCCTACAGTTTAAACCCACACTCTCCTATTTGCTCGGGCTGCTTCAGCTCTCCGCTTCTGTTTGCTCGTCCGGCCAAATCTGCCCAGCACAGCACCTCGGATCCATGTCGAAAGCTTCTCAAAGAATTCCCTATAGGCAGGCGCTCCGAAAAGTAGAAAAAAGGTCAGTGCCTTAGGGCCATTGACTCAGATATTAACTTGACATTTGGGGAAGACGTTCAAATGGCGGATGCAATAGATACAGCGAGGAAAGTACTGGTAGGCCGGGTCCGTGGTCGGAACTATTCTGTGGAAAGATTGCGGCAATGGACAGAGGAGATTTGGGGCACCCTACTGAAGGAAATTCCAGCTATAAGGGTCTTAGCCAGAGGCTGGTTTGCTCTAGTAGAGCAGAATACACATAATGGATATTGTCTCAATTCTAGCATATTGAGCTAGCACCTGTCCTTTTGAAGCGATGGGATCGCCTCTTTGATTCAGAGCATGAACAGCTTGGTGCTTGGCCTATTTGGGTCAGATTGGTGGGGTTACCTATGCAATTTTGGACCCCTCAGGTGTTCAAGCGTATTGGCGATGCGCTGGGAACTTATCTTGAACATGATCAGTCCTACGAACGATCAGGAATTATGACTATGGCAAGGATTTTAGTTCATCTTGATACCAGGGCTGGGCTGGAGGAGAAAATCACATTGTACCACAAACATTTCTCGCACAAACAGCTTCTAGACTATGAAGGTGCCCCTTTTCGGCGTAGAAGGTGCCACAAAGTGGGCCATTTGTACAAGGACTGTCCTTTTCTCTCTGGGGTGACTTCGGAAAATTCAAGGGGGACAAAACAACAACCATCAGTTGAGCAGAACAAAGGTGATATGAAGTAAGGGGAGGATGACAAGAACCAAAGTGAGATCCCATTGGAGGCGGGGAAAGGCGCTTCAAAGAAGACAAATAGTAGGCAGAAAGCAGCGTCCTCACCACCTCGTACCCGCTCCAAGTCTACAGTGGAAGCATCTTCTGCCTTGGGTAATGAGTCTTTTCCCATAGCCTCTGCACTTTTTTCAGATGTTATGTTTTCTGTACTGTATTCATCTCTGCATCCTCCTTCCTTTGTACCAGGCTCTATCCCCTCTATTCCATGCTACATTGCCCCTCCCCCCTCCCCACCTTCTCCACCACTCCTTCCTCTCTCAGGATGACGTCCACCCCCCACACCCTTTCAACCTCCCTAACTGGTTCGGGATCACATCCATACCACCTTCGACCTCGTGTCCGTCCAAAAGTTTTGGGATTGGGACTCTCCCCTAGACGATCCACTAAGCTTAAACCTACTAGGGGTTGTCCATCCAAAATCAAATAAGCCATTCAGTCAATTGTGGAAGATATTGCACGAGGCCGACAATGCACCACTGAAAGGGTGCTTAGAGCAATTGAGCCCTATGCCCTTGGTTCCCCATGATTTGGCTTTCCTACAACTACAAGGGATTAGCCAACCCCAAAAAGTGTTTAGCTCTCAAAAGGCTGGCTCAGGATACCAGATGTGACATCCTCTTCCTACAGGAGACTCTTTGCTCTTTGGACATCTCAGCGAGAACCCTACAGACCACCCTGTCGGGTTGGGTTTTTCAGCGTTTGGATGCGAATGGCAAATCCGGTGGCCTTGCTATTGGCATAAACCCCAGGACAGTCAAGATCATTTCATCTTGGGGTGGATGGGGCTTCATTGGAATGGAAATCTTCATGGGGGAACTCGGACTCACATTAAAAGTTATCAACATATATGCCCCAAATCAGAACAGAATGGCATTTTGGCTCAATCTATTGGAAAATAATCTTGTTGCAAATTCTACCATTATTGGCAGAGATTTAAACTTCTCCCTGGGTATGGAGGAATCCTGGGGACATCATGCACAATTGGACCCTATCTCAGAGCATATGAGTACATTATTGGGCTCATACAAGCTAGTTGATGTTCCCATGAACAAGAAAGTCCCCACTTGGCATAACAGGAGAACAGGGGAAGCTGCTTTGGGATGAAGATTGGACAGATTCCTAATCCATGAAGACCTCATCCATAAACTACCCCTATACAGACAATGGGTAGGCACTGGTGGCTTATCCGATCATCTTCCCATCTTTCTTCAAGTCAGTGGACCAACAAAGAAGCCCCGCTCCCCCTTCAAATTCTTCTCTGGCCATTTACAAGATCCGGACTTCATCAACCTTGTGACTAATTTCTGGAGATCGCAACCTCTGTTGAGGGCACAAAGGATGGCGGCTGATTTTTGCGAAAGGCTCAAAGCTCTCAGGATCAAGACTGAGGATTGGTCAAAGAGGAAGAGATTGAGAGACGATCAGCATCTCATGGATATTGAGTTACAGATTGCACAGCTTATGGATGAACGGGGGCTTGGATTTCTATCGGAGGACTCAAAATTACTTTTGAACAACCTGGAGAAGCAAAAAATTAAGTTGCTACAAGACAAGGAAGAACAGTGGAGGTTGAAAAGTAGAGCCATCTGGTTGCAAGTAGGAGATAGCAATACAAAGTTCTTCCACAACCTTGCAAATGGCAGAAAGGCCTCCAATACTATCTAGCAGTTGCCTAGTGAACCGAAAGGATGGGCCTCAACGCACCAACAATTACCCAGATTGGGTATATCACATTTCAAAGGGAAATTTACAGCTCCGACTGCCATCAACCTCCCAGAAATCATCAACCTGGCAGGGCATTTTCCAAGGTTTGTAGAACCTGAGGCTGTTGAGGATTTGATTCAATTGGTCACCATGGAGGAATTGGAAGGAACACTAAAGTGGTTCAAGAAAGATAATAGTTCGGGACCGGACGACTGGCCTGTGGAGTTCTATCTGGCTTTCCTAGAGCTGTTGGGGAAGGATCTACTGGCAGTCATAGAAGAAAGTAGAATCACTGGTCATATTCACCCTCCCATGAACTCACCTTCATAGCCTTGATTCCTAAATCTAACTCCCCATCTTCATTCAATGACTTCAGGCCCATTTCTCTATGCAACTCTCTATACAAAATTATTTCTAAAATCATTGCTAACCGCATTAAGCCCATCCTATCAACTCACATCTCCCAGGAGCAATTTGCTTTCCTCCATCATCGCCACATTCAGGATGCCATTGGTACAGCCCAGGAAGCCCTACACTCCATCAAACTCAAAAACCTCAAGGGCATCTCCCTTAAAATAGACATATCGAAGGCTTTTGACAACGTAAATTGGCTTTATCTGAAAATGATCCTCACTCATTTGGGCTTCCCCCCTGCTCTCATATCCTAGATCATGGGTTCTATCTCATCTATCTCCTTTGCTATACTTGTTAATGGATCAGCCACTTCATCCTTCAATATAGACAGAGGGATTAGGCAGGGCTGCCCTCTATCCCCACTCCTTTTCTTGCTAGTTATGGAAGGCCTGAGCAGACTTATAGCATCCGCAAAAAGGAGCGGGGGATTTAGTGGACTAAAAATCATGGAGCACTTTTATCTAACTCATCTGCTTTCTGTAGATGACATCCTGATATTCTTGAATGGGAGTGTCTGGGATACTACCTCGTTAAATGAGATTCTGAACCTATTCTGCAGAGCTACATGAATGGAAATAAACAGAGGAAAATCCACTATATCCCTATTGGATTGTACTCTGCAGGAATCAGGCTTTAGGCTTAAACCTGATGGATACAAGATTGCAAACTAGACCTGGCTCATCACAAAGGTAGAAAAGAGAATTAGTTGCTGGTGTCACAGGCTCCTTTCTAAAGCGGGTAGACTTATCCTAATAAAATCGGTCCTCGAAGCCACCCCAGTATACTGGATGTCACTTTCTTGGATACCAAGGGGTATTCTACACAGAATTCAACAAATATGCTGTAAATTCCTCTGGAATGGTAAGAAGGGGGGCAAGACTTTTGCCTGGGTTAAATGGACCAAAATTTCTACTCCTAAGAAGTGGCGAGGATGGGGACTTAAATTACTCCCAGCTTTTGCACAAGCCTTGGCTGCCAAACAAGGATGGCTCCTATTGAAACAGAACAGTCTATGGGCGGAAGTCATACATCACAAATATATCTGGCCATTGACCATCACCGACTGGATCAGAAGGCCGAATTGGAATAGAAAAGGTATCTCGGGGATATGGAGTGCCATACTCAATGCTATGCCCATTATAAAAGATGGGCTATGGAAAATTGTCAATGGAACTTATGTCCGTATTGGTATTGACCCATGGCCGGGCTCTGGAAACTCCCATAGGTTACCAGAAGGTTTGGTAATTTATATAAATAACAGAGGTATAAAGTTTCTTTCACAGATTGGTGACCAGCAGAATTCCACCTTCTTTTCTCAAGCCTGGTTGAATGATCAACACTGGAATATCCCTATTGGGTGGAGTGATGTTTGGCAGAGCTATATACAGGCCCTCACTGAGACTCATGTCAGATTAAGGACTGATGAGGATGAACTCATATGGGCACTCTCAAAATCTGGACAATATACACCGAAAATGGGCTATGACAAAATCATTGAAGATAGAAAACCTAAGAACCTCAAAAGCTGGTGGGTCTCTCTATGGAAATTAAATGCTCCTCCGTGAACTAGGTTGCTGATGTGGAACATTTTGGAAAACAAGGTCCCCACTGGATCCTATCTTAAAAAAAGGGCTTTCTCGGGACCTTCCCGATGTGTGATGTCCCTTCAAGATGAAGAATCGACTCATCATCTATTCCTCTCATGTCCTACCACAAGGTTTATCTGGTCATAGGTCATTCAAACTCTTAATTTAAATATGAACTGGCAGGGGGCGGATATCAACACAGCGTGGGAACAGTGTTGAGATTGCAACAAGATGATGGAGCTTAGTGAAAAGAGTCGCCTTCAATAAGTGGGCCCGCAGGCTATTTTTGGCGCAAGTTTATTTTTAGACTATGTCTATTTTTAGACATATGGATCACGTCTATGGATTGCAGGTTGTTGTTTATGGATGATTGGTCAAATTGGGAAAAATAGATGGACTTCTATTTTTAGATCACAGCGGAGTGACTGCTCAGTCTAAATATAGAACAGTCAAATATTATTAGCTCATAATAATATTTAGACTATAAACTTTGTCTTATTCTCTTGGAGCCCTTCAGGATGAGCTACGGATGTGGTACATGCAGATCCCAGAAGGAAATACGTGGTTACCTATGGGATGACTAATATTTTCATGCAAGACTTCAGTTAGAACTCAAGTGAGTTGAGTTTAGTGGACTGGAGGTGCAGTTGATGGAGTTGTGTTCAGTTTAGCTTTGTTAAACTGGTTGTATTTAGTCTAACTGGAAAATAGACTAGAGATGAGTTGGGTGAATTAGTTATTAATTAATTCACAAGTTATTAACTCATAATACAACTAATGAATACATCAGTTAACTCAGTTGCATGTCAGTGCATGTTCAGTTCAGCAGGGACAGGTGTTAGAGAATCAGATTGCTATCAGTTGTGACTATAGTTGTGCACCAGATCTTGCACAATCAATGGATTGAGTATTGCCAATGGGGATTGCATGGTATATCCAAGGGAAATACGAATTTGGATCATTCATTCATCAGTATTCTCATGCAGGATTGCGCAGTGGAGGCAGGCAAGCAGCGGAGGTGGTTTGAGCCAGTGATTGATTCAGATCTGAGCTGTATTGTGTGTAACAGAGGTGGAGATACTTGTGAGAAGTATTATGCTGTGTAATGTTACATGACTCAATCATTAATATACAGATAGTTTGGTTTTTTAGCGAGATTCTTTCCCCGGGATACATACTGTGTTAATGTGTGAATGCTCTTGATGTTTTATTGTTATTGATGCTGCTATATTGATGATCAACGTAGAGGAGCTTATGTGTATGTTTTCCGCAATAGTACATGATCAGGATAATTTCCATTGAATATGTGTTAAATTATTCAAAATTTCTACATGGTATCAAAGCTGGTTGATTTGTAGAAGAGATTTCTACATGATATCAAAGCGAAGTTGATCATCGGATCTATTATTGAGAAAGTGTTTACATTTTATTTCTTCAAGCAGAGTTTGTAATCGGGCCAGGTAGCCTCTGGATTCATCCTTCTTTTTGAAGGTGAGATATCCGGTGAATGCCCATGCAGTCGATCTCTGTACGAGAAATACTTTGTTCTCACGAATTTTAGATCAGAAGCGGTTGAGTTTTTTGAGCTGGTGGAATGGCTCTCAAGGATAAACTCAAAAACATCTAAGTGTGAGAATGGAGACAGTATACCCCAATATCTCATGAAGTTCACCCAATGCTGGGATGAGCTGGGAAGTGTGGGGGTTACTGTCGATGATGAGGACTTGGTGAGCTTGGCTCTCCTTGGTCTTCCGAAGAGTTGGCATTCCTATCAGGACTCTGTCAATGGTCGGGATAAGTTGCCAGGATGGGAAAGACTATGGTCAGATCTTGTTGAGGAGGAGATCAGGCGGAGTACCAGGGACGGATCTTCGTCAAAGGGAGCTGATGAAGAGAATTGTGCTTTGGCTGCCAAAGCAAAGAAAGGGAAGAGAAACAAAGCTTCTCAGTTTGGTGCGAAAGGCAAGAAGCAGGATATGTCCAACGTGAAGTGTTTTCACTCTCACCAGCACGGACAGTATGCCACAAATTTCCCGCAGAAGAAGAAGAACAAGAAAGTTGTTGGATCTGCAGGGGGAGAGGCCTTAGCTTCTCAGTTTGAGATTGATTTTTCATTGATCGCATGCTTGGTTTCAAGTGTGATGGGATCAGTGTGGTTCTTGGACAGTGGTGCGTCTTTTCACATGACGGGAGATAGAGATTTGCTCTCTGATCTGGAGGACAAAGATCTTGGAGTGCACATCGAGATGGGCGATGATGGTAGATACAGTGCGACCGGTATCGGTACCATTTCCTTTGAGAGGGAGTCTGTAAACCCTTTGTATTGAAGGAAGTCATGCATGTTCCAGGATTGAAGAAGAATCTCATCTCAGTGGCGATGTTAGAAGACAAGGGGTATGATGTTGTTTTCAGCGAGGGAAAAGCCTTCCTGCGCAGCAAGACAACTTGTGAGACCCGGAAGATAGGGGTTCGAGTGAGAAACCTTTATCAGTTGCATGTAGATGGATGCGCAGCAATGGCAGGCAAGGCAGAAGGATTGGTGAGCCGGGATGATGGCGAGTTGTGGCACAGGAGATTGGGTCACCTTCACCATGGAGCCTTGAAGATACTGCAGCAGATCACTACAGGGCTTCCTAAAGGAACACTTGCGCAGTCAGATCAGTGCAAGGGGTGTACTTTGGGGAAGTTTGTGAAAGCCACCTTTCACGAGAAGGATAGTCGCACCACGACGATCCTTGAGAGAATTCACACAGACGTGTGTGGACCTTTCTCAGTTGCTTCGACAGCAAAACACAGGTATAATGTGATTTTTGTTGATGATTTCTCTCGTAAGTGCTGGATCTTCTTCATGCAGAAGAAGAGCGAGACATATTCAAAGTTCTGTGAATTCAAAGCACTGGTCGAGAAGGAGTGGGGGAAGAAGGTGAAGGCTCTTAGGAGGATAATGGTGGTGAATACATCTCAGACGAGTTCAAGGATTTCTACAAGGCAGAAGGGATTCTTAGAGAGCTCATAGCTCCCCATAACCCACAGCAGAACGGGGTAGCTGAGCGGAAGAACAGAACGATTGTGGGTGCTGCACGGGCAATGTTGCATGATCAGGGCCTACCCCTTCACTTGTGGGCGGAAGCATGCAATACATCAATTTATGTGCAGAACCGTTGTCCTCATAGGATACTTGGCATGAGTACACCTGAGGAGACTTATTCTGGTAAGAAGCTTGATCTTTCTCATTTGAGGATTTTTGGTGCTAACGTTTACATGCATGTAACGAAGGATGCCAGAAAGAAGTTGGAGCCGACTGCAAAGGTTGGGATATTTGTGGGGTACACTGATACGCCCCACAACTATCGTGTGTATTTTCCAGACAGTGGTAAAACTGTTGTGCGACGGGATATAAAATTTCAGGAGGAGAAAGCCATGAAGTGTTCCCTTGAGAGGGAGCTACACTTGCATGCAGATGAGGAGCTATTAGTTCCTAAGGATGAGCTTCAGGACGTGGATCAGCCACAGGACGAGGTTCATGGAGTGGAAGAGACCACTCATGCAGCGCCAAACATCAGAGGGCGAAAGCGCTTGACAGAAGCTAAGCGACTGGCTCAACATGCAGAGAAAGTTGTAGGACCACCTACAGCCCAACGCAGGCAGAGACAGTCACCTGATCGGTACACTGGATACATGGCTCTTATGAGCAAGTGTGTTGTGACTGAGCCATCCTCTTTCGAGGAAGCTATGGAGGATCCTGCATGGGTAGACGCCATGGTGGAAGAGTATGATTCTATTTTCAGAAACAGCATGGGAGATTGTTCCTAGCCCGGAAGGGAAATCAGTGGTGGGTTCGAGATGGATCTACAAAGTTAAGCAGGCAGCTGACGGGAGTGTGGAGAAGTACAAGGCAAGATTTGTTGCCCGAGGCTTTTCACAGATTGAGGGGATCGATTATGAGGAGACCTTTGCACCTGTCGCAAGGTATTCTTACATACGGACGATTCTTGCTCTCTCAGCGCAGATGGGATGGCACATTCATCAGATGGATGTGAAGACTGCGTTCCTCAATGGAGTCATTGAGGAGGAGGTGTACATT
>APFE030622664.1:0-11763 GCA_000404065.3 Pinus taeda
TTATTGTGGATCTGGTTATCTGGGTGACTTACTGGTACTTGATGATCATTTGATATTTATGGATCCAGTTTGAAATTTATGAAAAGTGGTCCTTGAAAGAAAAGAAGTAGGGGGTTGTAGCTCCCTTCCAGGAGAGACTGGAAAACGAGAGAGAGTTGTAGCTCTCTGCAGGTTGCAGCCTGCGTACTGGTAAAGGACTGCACCAGTACAAGACCATTGTAAAAGGAGTTTCTAATTTGAAAGAAGATAGAGACATATTGCAGCAGGTGGTTTTCACCCACATTGGGTTTCCACCTTATATCTGGTGTTCTTTGATGTGACTGTCTGTTTTTCTTGTTCATGCTCATTGTTTTATGGTACTGATATGCAAAAATAGTTCAAAGTATAAATAAGAAAGAATTGTTAAAAGGACTAGATAATACTGATTCACCCCCCCTCTCAGTATTATTTTCAACAATAGATGATTCAAGGGATGAACAACCCCCGCAATTGGAAGGGGAAGAGAATGAGAAAGAATTGGAAGGAAATGAGGAAGGAGAAACAGAGGAAAAGACCGAGTAGCCTGGGCAGACAGAGGAAGGGACAGAGTAATGCAGAGAAAGCCCGTTGCAAAATCCATTGCAAGAGGACGAACTGGCCCAAATTCTAGCCAATATGGGAAAATATGCTCAACCTCTTAGCCTGCTAGGCCTCCATATTGAAGAAGAACCAAAGGAGCATTCTGCTCAAGACAAAAATGCATCCGAAGGATTGTGCGATGAGGAAGAAAAAGAAGAGAATCATTCCGTTCATGATGAAAGTATAACTAAAGAAAAAGGTGATGAAGATGCAGAAGAGGGACAATTTGTTCCCAGCCAAACTACACTGGAAGAATTTCATGGAGAAGAAGGGGTGGAAAAAGAAATCACCTAGGAAATAATAGAACCAGCTACGGTTTTTACTCCTGAGCAACCCGAACAGAACAACGAAGGAGTATCCCAGGAATAAAACCAGGGAATTGTCCAAGATAACAGTCCAGGCCTGAGTAAACAGACAGGTGTTCCTTCTAAGAAAACAAAAGAAATTAAAAAATTATGAAAAGAACAGCAAATATTGTTGAATGTGATAGCACGACTTTGAAAACAAATCAGGGTTTTGAAAATGAGAGAGAGGGCAAAAAGGACTTTGGGGGTAAGACATGCAACCACTCCAGCGAGACCCCTCAAGAAAAAGGTTAGAAGGAACCAAGTCAACCCTACCATTCAAAACTAAAAGGAACAGCATTCAATTGTTGCCCATGTTGAAGTGCAAATAGATGATATATCGGCCCTCGATAAGGAAGTTTAGACAGAGGCACATCCCTCTAAAGAAATGAAAACCATAAACATGAGACGATGCAATAAGAAGATTCAAGTGAACCTTCCGCTTACCACTACCATCTGGGACAGTGATCCGAGGACAATAACCCTACGAGAGGGTTTGATGCAAGCTCAACAAGCAGTAGAAAAACTCACAGAACAAATGGTTTCTCGAGAAAAGTATGAAGAATTACAACAACAGCTAAGGAATGTCAATCTTTCTAAAAGCCGGGCTTTTGAAGGATGGCGGAAGGAAGAAGAAAAAGTCGCAAAGGTAACTCATAGGTTAGATGTAGTTATCAAGCAGATGGATAACTTATGCTCTTTGTACACTGACGTCCTAGCATGTAGAGCCCCTGCTAAGAATTATGCCTTATTTTTAATGGAACGATATTTGCAATTGAAAATTAAGGTTGTTAAAGCAGGAGCCCCTATACAAATTAATGTTATTGATGATTTTATAAATTATTGTAAGCACTATGGAGTAAAGGTTCAAAGATTATTGTGTGAATTCTATCTGCATAACCTTGTGTTAGATCAAGAAACAGAGCAGAACCTCGGCCCTTTCATTGCGGATATCCAGCTGCAGGCATTTATTTCATTTGGAGTTAATCAAATCAAATGGCTTAAAGCCTATAATGCCTTCCAAAGGCAAGAAAATTGATTAGATTTATGGGTAAGAGTTGAGCCTAGAAATCTAGTGAAGTTATGGAGGGAACATGGGAACCTCATGAGGACTCCAGGCATGATTAAAGCACTAGGACCCATTCATACAACAATCAATCGGCAAGGGATATAATACTTCTTTACCATCAACGACCTTGCCATAGACGCTGCTAAATTTTGATATCAGATTTCTAATCTGAATATCCAACTCAGGGAACCATTTAATTATGAGAACTTTAAGTTATTTGCTGATCGCTTGAACCTCTATGGTGAACCTATCTTGAGGGCAGGGCCATCTTGGTTAGGATATAGGTTCTGGAGTCTAATTATTTGGCACCATGCACCTGGATACCAAGCCCTGTATGAGATGCCTGAGGGATAGACAAGCCATCTTTTTGAACACCTAGTTAAGCATCATGGTTGTAGACCACCACATGAGATCCCATCTCCGGCCTACTCTCTCACTACCTTACATGTCAACTACAATGTTTTCATGAGGGCATGAAAAAGGGTAAGCAGGGGGGTGTGTGGAGTACTGTAAAAGGTATGTTTTTATTGATTATTTTGTCATTTTTTCTTTAAAACTCATGACCTCTTCACATCATGAACTAGGTAGATAACAAGGAATCATGTCAAAATCTATGGGATTTATATGCAACACAAAAATACTAATAATTGCCATTTTCTTATGCAGGAAAGGAAAAAAAACAAAAGATTGTCATCCCAAAGGAAAAGACAGGGCAAAGTTAATTGTTGTCCCTTTGGTAGGGAACCACATGCAAACAAGGTGATCCAAATTGAAGCATATCAGCCAAGGAAAGGAAAAGGAGATATCGAATCAACGCAAGAGAACAAATGGATAACTAGGAATTAACATTTTGGCGAATCCCTCAAGATCCTTTGATCCCGAGGGATCACTATCTTAACTATTTTTGCATCATTGATATCTCCACTCGATTGTTATAAAAAGGGGTAGCACTGCTAGCCCAGGGGACGATCTATTGTTATTTTCTATGTAACTCTTCTTTGTATCTGAAACTATGATCATCGACTCTCGTTGAGAAGTGATCCACTGTAACTCTTCTTTGATGTTTTAATATAAATCTGGTTGTCGTTCCATCTTTGATCCTGGAATAATCTCAAGCAGTGTGTCCCTGGAGGCTAAGGGCCTGGCCCTGGTGGAACACTTGCTCCTGTACTATTATCTCTAATTCGTGTGCAGTTTTCATTAGCAGCTTTGTTCGGTAATCTGATGTCTTTTTTTATTTTACATCACAGTCCTGTTATATTTGATTTATGTTCAACTGAGTAATATTTTTCTCTATAACAGGAATGTTGTATTGTTCATTCGAACTTTGTAATGCACTGTTGTTCCTTTAATCATTGATATAACATTGTTGTTCCTTACAGAATGCTATCGCTATTCAATTATAGAGTAACCGTGTTGTAACATTCATAAGTTGCTATTACTTTATTCATCGATGGTTTATACTTAATTGCGGTTGTTGTCCAACTGACATTGTTGTTCCATTACGAATTACAATCGTTATTCTTTATAACTGAGATTGATACCTATTGTATCGAAGTCAGATTACTGTTTCTTTTAATATTAAGCGTGCCGCGTGTGTCATTTATCTTGGTTCATTTTACATTTACATTTGACACTAGTCGTTGTTCTATATTTCATTGCCTATTAGTTGCCATTCTATTTCTGTTTGTTGTCCAATTTATTCTTAGAGTAAAGATTT
This sequence comes from Pinus taeda, assembly GCA_000404065.3. Classification (NCBI taxonomy): domain Eukaryota; kingdom Viridiplantae; phylum Streptophyta; class Pinopsida; order Pinales; family Pinaceae; genus Pinus; species Pinus taeda. The sequence continues at coordinate 3,752 of APFE030622664.1, forward strand.
CTATCTGATTTCTGTAGGATACAATTGCTGCATTTATTCCTGTAGATTAAGGTTTTGTTGTTTATAAGAACTAGTTGTTGTTCCATTTCCTAGTTGTTGTTCCATTCCCTAGTTTCTATTCCATTTCCCGTTATTTGCGCAAAACGATCTGAGACTGTAGTGAGCGTTGACATTTTTTGTCTAGTTCCTAGGTTGATGATATGTTCTTTGATTATCTTTAGTTACATTAGTTTACAGAGGGATGAGTTACTGTTACTGTACCCTTGACTGATAAATTGCTAGAGTTTTATGAATGCATGACTTAAGACTTAAAGTGCTTTGTTGTAAGTAGATATTGTTTTAAGCATCCGTTTACTCTTGTATTCTAAGCACTATACTACTAGCATTACTCTAAAAAATGACCGCCTCAAACTGATTACACTCTTTGAGATAACAAATCGTTCCTGGATTGATAATTTAATGTGAGGTAAGTAGAGGTGAAAAAGACCCTTTTTACTGCTCGACACTTGGACCACAACTTTGCCAATAGTCTTTTGAAACATTGAAGGAAAAGTTAGTGCATGCACTAGTTTTGAGAGGTCCTAACTGGTCCCTGCATTTTCACATTTCCTCTGATGCTTCAGATTTGGCTATTGGCACAGATTTAGGACAAGAGGAAAATAAGAAATCCTATGTTATTTATTATATTAGTAAGAATTTTCCTTCTGCTAAATTAAATTATACAGTTACAGAGAAAGAGTTTTTAGCTGTAGTTTTTGCAATTAATAAGTTTAGGCACTATATTACAGGATATGAAGTATTTGTACATACTGATCATTCCGCGATTAAATATTTGATGAACAAACCATTGACTAGTGGTAGAGTGACTAGGTGGTTACTACTGTTGCAGGAATTTAATATTACTAGTGTTGATAGACCAGGAAAATCTAATGTTGTAGCACTCTAGATTAGATAATCCTAGTGAACCAACTACTGTTAATGATGATTTTCTGGATGAACATCTTTTTTCTATGTCAACAGATTCTTTTTGGTTTTCTAACATTGATAATTACTTGGTTACTGGGAAAACACCACCCCACTTGTCCACTTGTGAAAAGCAGAATATTATTCAGAAAAGTGTTGCATACTCCTGCATTCAAGGAGATCCCTTTTACACTGGTCTAGACCTGATTATCTGTAGGTGTGTAAGAGAGGAGGAAGTGTTTGACAGATTGAAATCTGTTCTTGATGAACCTTGTGGAGGCTGCTTCGCTGATAAGCGGACTACATATAAAGTATTGTGTGCTGGTTACTTTTAGCCTTCCTTGTTTAAGGATGCCAAACAGTATGTCAGGCGATGTGATAGTTGTCAACAAGTGGGCCAGCCTAATCAAACCAATGAAATGCCTTTATGCCCCCAAGTTATGATTGAGATGTTTGAAAAATGGGCTATTGGTTTTATAGAGCCAATACATCCAACATCATTAAGTAAAAATCATATTTTGGTTTGTACAGATTTTGTTACAAAATGGGTAGAAGCTATAGTTGTTTCCTTTGCTACAGAAAAAGTTATTGTTGATTTTCTTTTTACTAAAATCTTTACTAGACTTGGTGTGCCTAGAGAAATTGTTTCTGACAATGGTCCGCAGTTTATTTCTAATCTGGTACAGGGTGTGATGGAGCAACACAAGATCCAGCACAGGAAATCCATGCTGTATCACCCGCAAGCAAATGGCCAGGTGGAATCCACAAACAAAGTGATCGAGTCCATTCTTACAAAGATAGTAAATATGCATCGGAAAGATTGGGTTGAAAGATTACCATAAGCTTTGTGGGCATAGAGAACCACTTGGAGAAATAGCACGGGACATACACCATATGAGCTGGTATATGGCAAACAGGTTCTGTTACCAATTGAATTCCAGATCAAAACTTTCAGAACTACAATTCAGTTAGGACTAGATCTCTCTGAGGCACAACAACAGCTTCTTCTCCAATTAAATGAGTTAGATGAATTTCGTAGGGATGTTGTTTAGCTGAACATACTAATTCAGCAGCAACACAAAAGGTGGCATGACAAGTCTATTCAGAAAAAACAATTCCAACCAGGTGATTGGGTGCTCCTTTATGATTTTAGATTTAAAATTTTAAAGGGAAATTCCATACACGTTGGTGGGACCTTATGAAGTGATTCGAGTATTCGAGAATGGAGCAGTAGAAGTTAAAACTATTAATGGACAAAATTTAGTATTCTTGATAAACGGACACAGATTAAAGAAGTACTTTCAACTACTTGCCAAGAAAGATTTTACACAACAAGTCCAACAGCAATTTGGGACGGTAGTGGTGAATGGTAATACCAACCTTCTGAAAACATGAATTCTTCTTCTTCTTAAAAAAAAATCATGTAATTATGAAATTTAGTTCGCTGACATGATTACAGAAGAATCAACCTGAAAACCATCTTGCTGGCAGTAAGATCAAAAATTTCTAATAAAAAGAGAATGTTGCTTGATCATTAGATATGTTAGCGACCACCAAGTAAAAGCAGGTTTAGTAGAACCAACCTTTATACAATTGGGTTAATTAGCATGGATATTTTTATTCAAGTAACGCTTAATTTTCATTGCAGTTATTTTTCTTGCACCATTGCAAGAAAACCTTCCAGAAAATTTTCTGCGTTCCTTCATATTCCACTTTCGTAATATTCCCTCCGATTTTTTCTTCAATCCCAGAATGATTAACCTTCCCATATTCTTCTGAATTTACCCTAGCCGTTTCGTAAAAACCCAACTCTACCCTTGAATTTTTTTCTATCCTACTTCTATTTATCCCCTCTTGTGGTACTATTCTTGGAATCCCTGTAACAGAATTCCTTCCCATTCTAAAATTTCCATTTTCCCACTTCTTCGTTCCCTCATGAATTCTTGCAGGATCTCGCGTACAAAGAGCAAAATGATATGCTCTGAAGCATCAAGAAAGGGCGAAGAAAATTTCCAGTATAAGTTGAGGAAGCCATGTTGGAAGTCCAACCTATATTTTACTTCAATTCCCTATTCTTTTTTTCAAATATTATGCTTACACTAGTGCAAGCATGTCATCCTATATAATAATGCAAGCAAAATGGTACCAGCAGAATAGCATAGTTTAAGCGGTGCAAGCATGCACCCTGTCAGAAACATAGTACAATTTGTTTTTTTCATAGGATACGTCATAAGAAAGTGGTCATCATGAAAGTTTATAAGAAGTCCTTTCACTTAGTCGATGAGTACTTGTGCTATCATATTAACTAGGAGAAAATTATTTAAAGTACAAGGTGTTTTTAAGTTAAGAATCATGATCATTTTGTAATGAATGCTAAGTTATTTTTTGAATTATGCAGGAGTGCAGAAGTGTTTAACCATTGCTTGGATATAATTGCCCCTTTCCTCCATAATCCTAGATATCCTTAACTTGTAATGATTACCTCACCTAGTTGTTAAAACGCCACCGCAAGTACCAATCTGGCATGATCTCAAAGATGTCGCGCATCCACGGCTATTTCAGTGGAATGAATGGGTGATAAGATGGAAGGGATGGTGGATGGTTGGATCCCTATCTATCAGAACCAATTTTCCCAATGTTGCATGTAAATTCTCGATTGTTCATAACCGTTAAGCAGCGATGCCGCCTATTCGAAGCGAACCTTCATCTCTCAATAGGGTAGAACAGACTACTGAGTATGGCAATAGTCTTGCACTATTGCTAGCCTTGGGCTTTCTTCAATTCTTGCAAAAGTTTGACGGGCACAACAGTGAAGTGGAGTTACAGTTTGCCAGAAGTTTCAAAAATGGCCGAGTAAAAATCAGGGCTCTAAAATTTGAGGTTACAGAAGAGTTTGTAGCAGCAGCGACAACCTTGGAAAATACTGGTGAGCAGTGGTTTAAAAATCAGAAACTAGAAAGGAAGCGATGGCAGCATTTCGTTGTCGACAGGAAGATGAAGGTAGATTGAAAGGAAGGAATTCTACGCAATGCCCTGTTGGGACAGTGGCAGGACCTCCTTTTCATCCTACAGAAATTCATAACCTATGAGGGAAGGTACTCCCGCACTTTGTGTACCATTTTAGGATGTTGTAGCATTTCGAAGTCGCCCGGCACATTCGATGGAGGATGAATTTCCCCTATGTTTTGCTTAAGAACTTGGAAAAAATGGCCAAGGGTGTGCGGGGCAAATGGGAAAACCAGACCGACAAGAAGTTATATCACCACGACCTGATAAATATTTTGGTCTAGAAACAATTAGAAGTTAAAGGCATGACCTAGGAGGCATTGTTAAAGCGGATACCCTAGCCAAGCCAGCACGTTTACCCCATTTCCCGTTTTCTTGTAATTTGTGTTTAGATTGTCAAGTGTGATTTAATTTTAAGCACATGAATTCATGTTTGAGTGAAAGCAAATCTATTGTGTGAAGTAGATAAATTCCCTTTCCTGCACTTGATTTCAGATTGTTTTTCCTCCGCCTGGTCCAAGCAAGAGAAATAACCCTGCACCAGTGCACGTTGGTGTGATATCCCCTTTTCTACAATTCTATTTGATTGGTTTTCCTCCGCCTGGTCCAAGCAGCAAAAATAACCCTGCACCAGTGCATGTTGGTGTGATATCTCATTTTCTGCAATTTTGTTTGATTGGTTTTCACTGCTTGGTCCAAGCAGGAAAAATGAACCTGCACCAGTGCACGTTGGTGTGATGCAGCAAGCCTTCTTAGTCTACCTCCCGCAATCTTCTTTCTTTCATTAAATGCTTATGACAGGATAAATATATATTGATTGTTTCTTTATTCTTGCACTCTGTCAAGATAAAAAACATTCACTTTTTATGTGTGCAATTTGACTTAAAAGTATAATATCACTTACAATAATTAAGCACTCATTTTAAGAATTAAATGCTAAGTGCAGGAAGCTCTGATCCGGTGCAAGAACTAGTTTCCTCTCTTAAAACATCCTCTCTTAAAACATTTACATTCAAATTATTGTCTCTTTTTTTTAAAGGAACGATTATATTTGTATTAAAATTTTTGGATTTTGGCTAGAACTATTACATTCATAAGTAACAACAGTTCCACATCCCTCCAAAAATGCTTTGACCAGAGACAGTGAGATTTTAGAGTTCTCTTCTCCATATTTTCTACATAATTTTCCTTATACATTCGCCAAAAAACCCATTAATATTTACATATTTGCATAACAAAAAAAAAAAACAAAAACAAAAAACAAAAAACTAAACAAAACAAAAAACTAAAAAAAACAAAAACGAAAAACAAAACAAAACAAAAACAAAACAAACAAAACAAAAAACAAAAAACAAAACAAAACAAAATTATTTCTCTATGCTAACTAATCAGTTTCTTTTGATTCATGTTGTCTGATTTCTTCAATATCAGTCGCTTATACTTCCCCCTGCTAGATTGCATCCTTAGTTTCATGTTTCTCAGCCTCTTATTGGATCTCCAATTGTATTATGAACTCTGGAGGGGGGGCTCCCTGCTCATTGTGCACTGGTTCATTGTCACCTTCCTCCCCGATGCAAAACACTTCCTTCATAACTGACTTAACGACAATCTCCACCTTCTCTTCTAAATTCTCCACCTTTCGGTCAAGATTCACTATCTTCTATATGATTTCCACCTGAACATTATTCATTTCTTTCCTCAAGCCTTTTAGTTGACCCAAAATGAGGGTAAAGTGAGATCGGGTTTTAGATTAATTTTCCCTCCAATCCACAAAATCATTTCCTCCACTTCATTCCTGAACGCACCAAGGGAACTCCCAAAAGAGTCTTTGACGCCATTACTAGATAGGGTAGCCATTTCTTCCGCACAATGAGGATGTACGAGAATCCACAATGTATATTCCCTCCATAACATTTTCGTATAGCCAAAATCAACTCCAGATTCACGACACCAGAGGTCCCTTCATTTTTAATGCTCTTCGGTAGGGCACTCCCTGCAAGAAAATTACTTTTCATTGCTTCTTGCTCCGATATGAATTCCTACCCAATCAACCTAAGGAGATCCTCCTCGAGCTTAGAGAACACAATTCCTTCACTGCATCTCTACCTTAAATCTCAGGTTACGAACTCCCAACTATCCTTAATCTTGTCTTGCTTCCTCTTAATTATTGATCATGATATTGACGGATCCATCTTATCAACATGAATCCTGTCACAAAACAAATGCGCCAAGGAGTAAATTATGTAATTAATCATCCTATCAGACAATTCACTCTTCTCCATATTCTTCCATCCTTTTCCATTTATAAATGTTCATTGGATGTGACATTTGGAAGACGTTTTCCCATCCTCCCTAAGTTCACATTGCTCCAGGGTGACAACCCGAATAGCTTGTTCATCTGCTAACATATTAGTTTCCCTTTTAATATGATAAAATTATATGTTTTCAAACTTTTCCAACAATAAATATATTCTTTCCATAGTTAGGTTTGGTCCATAGTCCTTGTTTTGAGACCATTTAATATATTTTTGTATGGTAATAAGGGAATCTCCAAAGGCTGAAAATTGTGTTATTCCTTCAACTGCTGGCAACCTCAGCTCATCAGTTAACATTTGAAGTAGATTTTTGTTAGCCCCCTAATTTTCTCTCTTTTTTCCATTTTCCCCTTCCTAAATCATAACCATTTGTCGTTGTTTTACCTCTTTTATACACCCTCATCTTGCACCATTCCAAGCACGGTGACATATTTCCTATAAACTTTATTTTTCATACTTTTAATTTCAATTAGCATTAATTAATCATTTATTACATGTTTTCTTACTTTTAATCACTCTTTTTAACTTATCCATATCTCCAATGTTTATTTGGTAGTTAGAGTACTTATCCATATCTGCAATTATGTTTGATTGTTTTTCCTCCGCCTGGTTCAAGCAGGAGAAATAACTTTGCACCAGTGCACGTTGGTGTGGTATCTCCTTTTCTGCAATTCTGTTTGATTGGTTTTCCCCGCCTGGTCCAAGCAGGAGAAATGAACCTGCACCAGTGCACGTTGATGTGATGCAGCAAGCCTTCTTAGTCTACTTCCTGCAATCTTCTTTCTTTCATTAAATGCTTATGATAGGATAAATATATATTGATTATTTCTTTATTACTGCACTCTGTCAAGATCAAAAACATTCACTTTGTATGTGTGCAATTTGATTTAACAGTATAATAGCACTTGCAATAATTAAGCATTCATTTTAAGAATTAAATTCTAAGTGCAGGAAGCTCTGATCCAGTGCAAGAACTATTTTCTTGCCACGAGATCTGAGTGTTTTGAACCTGGAAAAGTTCAAGCCCTTGCAGGAAGATAAAAGCCTTTAGTAAAGACACTATTTATACCTTCTGCATAAATCTTTGCACTAGTGCAAGCAGACTTCGATAGTACATGACAGATTAGTGCAAGAAGGAAATCTCTAAAGGAGAAGGTTTAAGGACCCATCTGATGAGACTGCTAAGTGTCTCTGCTAAAGAAAAACAGACACTCAATAGTTAAACAATAATTAGCTAGAGTGATTTCCCTTTATCTTTAATTCCCTCTTGCAAATGCATTCTTCCTTGTTCCAGTCTTAGATTATTTTGATGGTCCAAGTTGCCTTTTTCTCTTTTTAATTTGATTATGCAATCTTTCCTTTAAAGAAAGTAGGGGTTTATATTAAGAAGATTCATACCATCTCTGGCATTGCCTGTGCTTCGTCTCTAAGTTTACGGATCCCCCGGGTTGACAAATTAAGTGTTGAGGAGTTTGCTTAAGTGTAATTCCTGCACCCAACAATTTGACCACTAATCTCTCCCTTATTTCCAAAAAACTTTGTCTTATCCCCTGCCTCTCTCTTCAACAATGTTTCATATTAGTTTTATATTACCATCTGGCCATATGAATTCTTATATGATGGAAGACATGTCTTTTGTAGAATAGAATTTTTTTCTGTAGAATTTATTGATTTTCACTAGAATATTTTCACACTCTTCCTTTGTCTTCAGCATCAGAGTTTTCTTCA
>APFE030622664.1:12077-28171 GCA_000404065.3 Pinus taeda
TTATATATTTGCACGCAAACTATTACAAAGTGAAATAAAAACATTCTTTTAAAAATTTAATCAAAATTTTGAATTTTTCAATGTAATAAAATATGTTACAACACCCCAAGTGCTGGTGTAGTATTGGGTTGCAAAAACACCTCTTCATTTCCCACTTCCAAGATTTGACAAGCAAGATGAAATGGATTTATACCCCCACAATTGTTACAACATTTGTTGTTAAAACATTTTTTGTTACAACATTCGTTATTACAACATCTGTTGTTATAGGATCTGCTGTAATGGTCATTGTTTCAGTAGTTTCAATAGTAGTAGTTGTTATAGCATAAACTTTTACAACAATTTCAACATTTTCAACAGTAATGGGTGTTACACCATTAGCTGCTACAACATTTTCGACATATTTAACATTGACATTTTGTCATGGAATCTGTTGTTACAACATCTAATTTTCAATCAGCTATTAACTATGTTTGTGCTTCTCAATTTTTTTTCTTGATCCCCTAAGTGTTGTAGTGCTTGGTGACAGAAACACCTCTTTGGATGCCAATTTTAAAGCTCTGACAAGCAAGATTGAATGGCTTGTTGCTACAATATCCGCTTCTCAATTTTAAAGCTCTGACAAGCAAGATTGAATGGCTTGTTGTTACCTATGTTTGTGCTTCTCAATTTTTTTTCTTGATTCCCCAAGTGTTGGTGTAGTGTTGGGTGGAAGAAACACCTCTATGGCTGCCCTCTTTCAAGCTTTGAAAAGAAAGATGAAAATTTATTGAGATGAGGTATTTTGTTTCTATGATTAGTGAATGAATGAATTTTATATGTTAACGAATTATTGTGATATGTTCCTTTATGTACACGGCTTTGTTTCATATTATGTAAACATGTCTTCTATGATAAAAAAATTTGAGATGAAATATTTTGTGGATCTACAAATGAATGAGTGAATGAATGTTTTCTATTTATTTTTTTATGTATCTTAATGTCTTGTCTTCAACTATTTCCTATATAGTAGATAGTTTGGGTAATAGGGAATTGAGAGTGATGTGTGGGGGGGTAGGGGGGTCATGAGAACTTCCACCTTCACATGGTTGGCCCTATTCAATAGAGAATAAATTATTATTTGGATAATCTTGGAGCAAAAAACACTCAATCCAACAAAGAAACAACAAAGTCAATGTTGACTTCACTGCTACTTCATTTAGTGGAGGGATGTTTCCTCCAATATTTAACTACTCCAACAATTTATTCTCGAAACCGAGAGGATCTCATTTAGGTATTCTTGAACTCAAGTCCTTTTAATTATTATTTCAATTAAATTTAATGTTTGGTCAAATTTAATCTAAGTTTGCCTCATTGGTCTCATGAATATGTGTAGGACAACTAGTACCAATTTGGATGTTGAAGTGGAACAAATATTGGAAGCAAATAGCTCAAAATGGTAACATTACATTTAACATTCAAGGTAAGTTACTTTCGAGTTGATGCCTTTTTGCTTCTACATAATGCACTACACTACTTACCGTATTTGTAGTCATATGAGTGGTAGATCTTTGAATTGACTTGACATTTAATTTAATTTTAAAGGGATTTGTTGTACAACCTAGTAATTCAAAATTACAAAGTTCTTCATATTAGCAAGAACATACTATCATAGAGGGAAGAAGGTATGGGAAATGGTAATTCAAAGGTGTATTATTTGTTTTTAATTGTCACTATCTAGTTAGAAGATGGAATGGGGTTGATATCATGAGTAGCAAGATGAGGGATACATGTATTTGTGATCTTGTGTTATTGCCCATTGCTTACATGCTATATTTCTATTTAGTTTATACATTCAACAGAAATACTACAAGCATTAAAATCATTTACAATTTTATATTACGCAACAAAGAAATTTGTATCTAATACATTGCAAGCTTTGTGAACTTGCTTTCTCTAGAAAGAAATTTAATTTGTACATTCCAATACCTATTAATTCTGGGTTTTACAATACCTTAATTGAAATGGCACTTTTGAGTGAATTTAAATCTTATGATCTTGTGTAGATACTAAAAGGGAGTCAAGTTGGGAGAAGCGTTTAGAATTAATGACACCAATAGAGGTGAGATAATACTAGATTTATGTCATTGTATGCTTGGGTTAGTTATCTAAATATATAATAACTAAGGTAAAAATATTTTCATTTATGAGATCTACTACATTTATTTATTGTGATTTATTGTTTACAAAAATAAAAACATTCTTGGTTTAAATGACCTTGGTTGGCACTATAAATAGCCTCTTATACCCCTCACCCCTTTCAATGCCTTCACCTTTCTACATTTGTATGACAAGATTTTTTCACAACTTAGACCCACTATGTTGCCATGCTAGATATCACCTTTGGATAATTGTAGTTACCTTCCCTTGAAGAAATATAGGAAATAAGGTTACTTTAGACCGAACATAGATAGAATTAAGTAAGATATCTCTAAACAGGAAACAAATAATCAATGAGTTATCTTGGTGGGCATATGGCCATTACTCGCACAATTATTGATCTGAAATTGATTGGAGATGAGGCTTAGAGAGGTGCTCAACTGGATCTTCCAAAAACTCGACTCGGAAACAAATGAACCACACATAATACACAAGATAAGATAAAATACTCTAACATTCACTTGTATTTATTTATTTATAGGCTTATGTGATCCATATCAAGTTTTTGAGACATGTTTTCAGTGATAATCACATCAAAATCCATTTGTCGATGCATTTCGAACCAACAAGTGTGGTTCATCATCAAGACAAGATGAAGAATTAGATCATGGAAACAAGTTCAATAAAGAGATCGATTATTCAAATGGATAGAAAACAACGAATAATTTTGACCAAAGGAAAAAACAACAATTGACCAGACCACATCTACATTTGACTGGACCAATATTTAGGTGAAAATTTGTTCAAAACGCATTGATAAATGGATTTTGATGTGATTATTGCCGAAAACATGTCTCAAAAAATTCACTTGTATTATCATGAGACTTGATACCCTTTTTAAAGAGATTATAAATACATATTTAGAACTTTCCTCCTTTTCTGTGAGTTTCCAAACAAGAAAAATCTAAATACATTATTTACATATTTGCTTTCTTGATATAATTTTTCTAGGACTAGATGTTTCCTTATTCGATCAAGCCTCGAGGATCGACTCGTTCTGATACCAATTGATCTACAATTCATCAGATGTGAGGCTCTATAAGCCTCACATCTTAGCTGGATCTTACAAACTCTACTTAAAATTAATGAATAAAACATAATCAAACAAATAAGATAAAATAATCTAACATTCGCTTGTATTATCATGAGGCTTGATAGCCTTTTTAACGAGATTACAAATACATATTTATAACTTGCCTCCTTTACTGTGAGTTTCCAAATAGGAAAAAGCTAAATACATTATTTAGATATTTCCTTTCTTGATATAAGTTTCCTAGGACTAGATGTTTCCTTCCTTATTAGAAGTTACCATTATGATCCAGGAAGTCTGGCTACCCAACTTTCCTAAGCTCCCTTCATTAAGAGCTAGACCTTCCTTCTCCCTATAACACTTAATCAAGGATGGTGGCAAAGAAAAAAGGGAAAATTCCATGTCATCATCAGTCAACTGTTACTTTTTTTGCACCGAATCATTTGTAGAAGTAGATTGAAAAAGTAAATACATTTTTTTTAACAAATCTATCCATCAGGAACAATGCCTAGTTATGCATGTCATACTATTTCCAGTTTCAAGAAGTACATGTATTTATTTACATTGATTCTTTCAAAAGTCATTCCCTTTGGAGGTGATATCTCAGATGTAAATTTTATCCATGTAGCAAATATAACATGTTTGGATGAGAATAAAAAGGAGGTTTATGACCTGAATGGAGAGCTTCTAATACATACTAATGGCATTGGATTTATATCTGAGCATTTAACTTCACAATCCCCAAAAATGTATTTTAAGGAAAAAATTTAAGCAATCAGAATCCAAAGTTTTTCCCCTTGGCTCAAGCTCAAGAGGGCTAGCACCATAGGGCACTTTGATAAAACATTGACGTCGGTGTCAAGCACTAGAGTTGATTTGGAGGTTTGCAGGACCTTTGTGCCAGAGCCATGGTTGAAATAACCAACTCAGGGAAATTATGGCTAGGTCGAGACTTTCTCTTACGATGGCCGTAAAGATCCTTGCCTGATGCATTTCTTAAGATAGGTTCAAGATCCTTTAGTCAATCCATGGCAGAGATTAAAGTAAATATCAATGTGGCTTAGGATGGAAAGCCTTAAATTTATAATGAAAATTTGGCAAAACATTGGACTGCTCCAAACCCTAGTTGTGGAGACTCTTCATTGGCACGACTTGATTGTTCCTTTAATGCAATTGGATGAGGAAGTGACGATGTGGCCCAGAGGTACAAAACTATACTATTACCCTTGAGGCATATGTGGCACAGCTATGGGATCGGCCAAAATGAGTTCGCTGACACGCCAACCCAAAGTTTTGCAATTAGTTAGAATTGGACCCACTTGACAGGTCGGCGACAGTATGATGCGGTGAGTGGAGGTCATTGCATTCGACAAGGTATGATATATATACATATATATATATAGTAACAACTCTAGTTGTGAGGCCCTTATCACGAGTTGGGAAGTCGAGTAGAGTTTGGAGGAAAAGAATAATAACTATGTTTTACCTCATTCCTCTAGTAGCATGAGGGGTTGGGTGATATTACACATTTGTTGTTACCAACGTTTGTGCTTCTCAATTTTTTCTTATTGATCCCCCAAGTGCTAGTGTAGTGTTGTGTGGCATAAACACCTCTTTGGATACCCACTTTCAAGCTTTGACAAGCAAAATGAAATGGATTTATACCCCCTCAATTGTTACGTAATTTGTTATTACAACATCCATTGTTATAGCATCCACTTGTAATGTTAAATGTTTCAGTAGTTTCAATAGTATCATTTGTTATAGCATCACCTTTTACAACAGTTTCAACATTTCAACAATAATGGGTGTTACAACACAGCTGCTACAACATTTTCAACATATTTAACATTGACATGATATTATGGCATATGTTCTTACAACATATATTATTACAACATCCGATGTTACAACATATACTTCTCAATCCGCTATTACCCATGTTTGTGCTTCTTAATTTGTTTTCTTGATCCCAAAGTTCTAGTGTAGTGCTGGGTGGCAGAAACACGTCTTTGGCTACCCACTTTCAATCTTTGAAGCAATATGGAACGGCTTGTTCTTACAAAATCTCGTGTTACAACATATGTTATGGAATTTTTTGTTACAACATCTTTACAACATTTGCTTCTCAATTTGTTGTTACCTATGTTTGTGCTTCTCAAATTGTTTCTTGATACCCCAAGTGTCGGTGTAGTGTTGGGTGGAAAAAACACCTCTTTGGCTACCCACTTTCAAGCTTTGACAATCAAAATGAAATTGATTTCTACCCCCTTAAGTGTTACAAAATCTGTTGTTACATCTATTGTTATAGCATCCATTGTTACAACATCTGCTCTAATGGTCATTGTTTCAGTAGTTTCGATAGTACCAGTTGTTATAGCGTCAACTTTTACAAAAGTTTCAGCATTTTCAATAGTAATGGGTGTTACAACATTTTTAGCATATTTAACATTGACATGTTGTTATGGCATCTGTTGTTACAACATCTATTGTTGCAACATTTTTTGTTGCAACATTTGCTTCTCAATCCGTTGTTACCTATGTTTGCGCTTCTCAATTTATTTTCTTGATCCCCCAAGTTTCGGTGTAGTGTTTGGTGGAAGAACACCCATTTGGCTACCCACTTTCAATCTCTAACAAGAAAGATGAAATGACTTGTTGTTACAACATCCATTGTTACAAAATTGGTTGTTGTAACTTATTTGAAATTTTATTGTTGTATATGCACTTTGATACGATGTAATATGATTATTATTTCATTTCATATGCTGTAATATTGTTGGGTGTGTGTTATATTCTTTCCACGACTAGTCACACGCGTGGGGGATCATAGAGGGGGGCGAAAGCCCCCCCATATTTGTTGCGTCGGGGGCAGTAGGGGGGTGATAGTCCCCCTGTACGAGGTCTAGGGCAGTGCCCCAGGAACAATTTTTTGGACCCTATATTAGGTGGGTGGACCTACCTATGGTTTTTTATTGGATTTCACACATGGTTTTGGGCATGATGATTTTTTGCCCATGGTATTTTGTAGATTCGGTCAAGGGAACTATGGTTATGTTCTAATATAGGGTTAATGGATTGGGTTTTATGAATGCTTTGACATGTATATATATGTATTGTAACATTGAAAGGAACATAATGAAAAATCAATATGTTAGTCCCAGTTTTGGGATCCAGGGGAAATCCTTGTGTATTTGATTTATATTCTCATCGTTGTTTATTTTTTGTTTTTTAGAATTCGTCTGCAGCTAATTTCTGTACAGGGTTAAAACCTACAAATATTTGATATATAATAGATAAATTAATTATTTCATGAAATAAATAATAACTTTTCATTCTTGATGATTTTTTTTAGAACAATGATCTTCCAAAAGATCCGAATGATCCTCACCACATAGATCAAGATCATGTTTGCTTTGATTCTGAGATCACAGAGGATGCTCATGATGACACAAATAAAGATGAAAACAAGGCCGATGTTGATACAGAAGATGATGATGATGATTGCAATGGTAATGATGATCACGAGACAGTTGTTGGTAGCAACTAGTGACATTCATGATCATGTAGACTACAACATGGATAATTTTTTATATATTGTTATGGTTGAATTGAGGCTTCTGTGATCCATAATAGTTATAAGTAGAACTTCGGCATAAATCACATATAGAAAGACCTTTGTCGACAAAGGTCTTTCTATATGTGATTTATGCCGAAGTTCTACTTATATTGTTGTGGTGTTGATTTTCATGATTATTATCATATGTATCATTTTCATGGTCTCTTGAGAATATTATTGACTTGTATCATTTTGACATGTATCATTTCGACTTATATCATTTGGACATGACGTACCATACTGACTTGTATCATTTTGTCTTACATAATTCATCATTTTTACGCCGTAAGGCGTTTCCCTCTGAAATCAACTCCCCCAAATGCTTTTCTGTCCTAATCGTAACCATTAGATCTTTTGTTAGACGATTGAACAAAAATCAGCCGTCTGATTTAATAAAAATATTTTAAAATCCTGGAATGCAGGCCAATACAGAGGACTGGAGCATGGACACGTGGGAGGAGCAGCAGACTGAAGATGCTGCAGTTTCCGGGGAACACATGGGATGGATTACCAGGCACAAAATATCCCTAGGAATAGCCAGAGCGCTTGCATTTCTCCACAATGGGTCATCCTCGCCGATCGTTCATGGAGGCCTGACACCGTTTAATGTGCTGTTATATGACAATTTTGAACCCCGTCTGGCTGAATCCGGGATCAAAGACCTTTTAAAAGTATCAGCCCGCCTGGAAATCCTAAATTCTGTGTATGCTGCTCCTGAATCTCTTGACAGTTTTAATCAAGGTGCAAAGGCCGATGTCTATAGTTTTGGGGTTGTATTATTAGAACTGGTCACGGGTAGAAGGGCTTTTGATGGTGGTTTTCCTGGTGGATTCAAAGGGAATTTGGTTGATTAGGTCCGTTCTCTGATGAAAGAAAACCATGGCGGTAGTGCACTGAACACAAGACTGTCCAATTCTGCTCCTACAACCCAAATGCTGGATGCTTTGAGAATTGGGTATCTCTGCACTGCAGAGTCACCCTCCAAGCGTCCCTCTATGCAGCAGGTGGTTGGTCTTTTGAAAGACATCCGACCAGACCCAGCTCAGATCTGATTTGTTTCAGTGTTGGCAAAAGCGCCCTGTAATCTGGTTACAGTATTTATTTGGCATTTAAAAGATAATTTTTGTTCCCAATTGCTGAAAACTTGCTAAAGGATTTGGATTGGGACTATGTACTTTTTTATTACTTCTTGTTTTGTTTTTCGATTGGCTCTACATACACCTGGCTACATTTTTACTTCCCAGTTTTCAAAATGCATTCCAGCCAAGACGCTTCTATGGCTTGGGGTTATATTGTCTTCTTTTAATTCGCATGTACTAAGCCATGGGGAAAAATGAACCCCTTTTTCTTGTTGTCAACTAAATTATAATGGAAGCACTAACCCCTCTCGAGGATTTTTGATCAGTTATATGGCTTAATGTACAGGCACTCGACCGGAATTTGGGTGTTTTTCATTGCATTGATTTTTCTCTGCGAGGTTGCAAAATTCTTCAAAGAAGGTTCACAATGGGAATCTCACCAATGGAATTTTTGCTTGCAAGTTGAGCAATTGCATAGCGAGAGACCTTTCCAGTGAAGGTGGAGAACTTTTCAAATTGCCAATCCATGTCACTCCAGGTTAGTTTCAGAACCTATTTTGAAAAAAACTTGCATTGTTTGCCCTTCTAGGCTTGTTGGAGTTTGCTAAACTCGAAGAGGGTTTTCTTCTTCCTTACTCATTATGGGTTCTTTTCCTTTGCATGCCAAGTTTCCGGTACTGCAGCCTTGAGGGCTTTGAAGGAAATGGTTGCCTCTTCTGGGTTATTGCATTGCAGGGAAAGAGAAATTGTTAATCTGTGAATTTATGCAAAATGGCGACCTCCATCAATGGCTTCATGAGCTTCTTGGAATGCAGGCCAATACAGAGGACTGGAGCATGGACACGTGGGAGGAGCAGCAGACCGAAGAGACTGCAGTTTTTGGGGAACGCATGGGATGGATTACCAGGCACAAAATATCCCTAGGAATCGCCAGAGCGCTTGCATTTCTCCACAATGGGTCATCCTCGCCGATCGTTCATGGAGGCCTGACACCGTTTAATGTGTTGTTAGATGACAATTTTGAATCCCGTGTGGCTGAATCCGGGATCAAAGACCTTTTAAAAGTATCAGCCCGCCCGGAAATCCTAAATTCTGTGTATGCTGCTCTTGAATCTCTTGACACTTTTAATCAAGGTGCAAAGGCCGATGTCTATAGTTTTGGGGTTGTATTATTAGAACTGGTCACGGGCAGAAGGGCTTCTGATCATGGTTTTCCTGGTGGATTCAAAGGGAATTTGGTTGATTGGGTCCGTTCTCTGATGAAAGAAAACCATGGCGTTAGTGCACTGAACACAAGACTGTCAAATTCTGCTCCTACAACCCAAATGCTGGATGCTTTGAGAATTGGGTATCTCTGCACTGCAGAGTCACCCTCCAAGCGTCCCTCTATGCAGCAGGTGGTTGGTCTTTTGAAAGACATCCAACCAGACCCAGCTCAGATCTGATTTGTTTCAGCGTTGGCAAAAGCGCCCTGTAATCTGTTTACAGTATTTATTTGGCATTTAAAAGATAATTTTTGTTCCCAATTGCTGAAAACTTGCTAAAGGCTTTGGATTGGGACTATGTATTCTTTTATTTTAAAATCCTGGAATGCAGGTCAATACAGAGGACTGGAGCATGGACACGTGGGAGCAGCAGCAGACCGACTTAATTGATGTAAATCATTGTTTGAATTTGGAACTGTATATATGAGATCTGTCTTGGTTGCAGGTTGGTCAAAGTGAAAAGATCAATATGCTGCAATCTAATTAGGCTTTGCTATGTTACACAGTATTGGAGAAATATCCTTGTATAAGTCAATGTAATAACTTTTTGGTACAGCATCATCGCAGCAATGACACCCATTTTTTAATAAATCACGATTCACAAGTTTTAATAACTAAAATGCTTAGTATTTCATCACAATTAATTGTTTGAAATACAATAATATATTTCATAGTGTTATAAACTAGATTTAATGGTGCGATGTGGGCACCGGGACATGTTTCAATGGTGAGAATCCAACATGATTGTAGACTTTGGAGAGGTTTTCCCGCTGCAAAGGTTTCCTTTAAACATATAACACCACTCTTCTTATTTCTCTTTAAAGGATTATTAGTATTACATGTCAAGAAAAAAATGTGACCATTTCATGGCTGCTACTTTTCGGCCATAGAAGCAAAAAGAAAAATAGAGAATGTACCAGCTTATTGCCACTTTCAAATAGCATAGAGTATGGGTTGACCTTTCCAATGGCCTTGATAAGATTTATTATTAATATAAGCAGAAGAAAAATAGAGAATGTACCAGCTTATTGCCACTTTCAAACAGCATAGAGTATGGGTTGACCTTTCCAATGGCCTTGATAAGATTTATTATTAATATAAGCAGACTTAGCATGGGAAAAATAAGAAAAATCTTGTGTTCTAATAGCAGGATTTTGTTTGGCCTCTTAAAAATCTTAAAACTTCTGCTGGTTTCATTGTTTTCTTTTTCACTCTAGCATTATAGCAATATCTACACAGTAGCAAGTTACAAAAAAGGTCAAGAATCCATAAGGTATTCATCTTTTTTGGTAATTTTGATGTGGAGGACTGCATGAAAATCATTAAGACAAATTATGATTTTCAAAATGGCAGGCAATCAACATCTACCGGTTACGTTGTCCCGTGTAACTCTTTTATCCGAATTCAAGTTCATAATAAATTACAGGGATTGCTTGGGTCAGGATGGACTGGAGTACATATATTTGATGATGCTTTTTAGCTTGAAAATCTGATGCTTGGAAATGGCGATCGGCTTGTGGGCTATATTTAAAGGCTTCCATGGAGAAGCAAATATCAGTAAGGATAGGCAACCGGTCCTTGCTTACATTGATTGAACAAATGCACAAAAGCCTAATTGTGACACTAGCTTTGCTCTCTAAAATGTATGCATTGAGAGGGCATATATCAGCAATTAATGCATTGAAATTCACTCAATTTTATAGAGTAAAAGCGTTGCTGCTGCTACATTAATAATTTCTGGAGCACATCTTCAACTATGAGACATGGAGACTTGTGTTTACCTACAACTGACCAAAAAAGCAATGATAAATGGCTCTTTTGTGAAACACCATCCTCCTTTTGAAAAAACAATATCTGGCATTGAGGCTTGAAAATCGAAATGGAGCAGTGACAACTAACAATGTTGTTTGATAATAAGCTCGGCTTTAGATTCTCATGCAACATTCAGTATTGAAAGAGAAATATCAAATGCACCATTCAGTAGTAAAAGTCAGATCTCAAGAAACCCCAATTTAAAGGGTTGTTATACTAGTGAGAATATTACCTGCAGAGACTTTTTCAAGCCTAGTTTGATAAAGCCTCGGAATACTTAAGGACAAGAAATTGGGGTGGGGATTTATTCGCTACCATTTAAAGTTGGTAATTCTCGGCTATTTGTTGATTTGCATTAACTCTGGAAAAATCTATCCAATTTCTAGTGCTGGTACTGAAGATTTGTTTAAACAGAGACATGGAAGCCATGTTTATGGAATCCCGGAAAGAGACTCAAGTAAGGTGATTAGTATGGTGAAGGAAATTGTATGTTAGTAGAAAATGAAATGATACTTATAAAAGGGGACAAAGGACTCTGTCAAACTTTAAAATATAACTCTGGTTGCATTCCGAAGAGCAAAACCCATTGGCTTATTGAATGGGGAACAAAGGACCTTCTACAATCTGATTGGGCCTGCTTCAAAATTTACAAGAAAGGACTCGTCGTCAAATTTTAAAATATAACTCTGTTTGTATTCCGAAGAGCGAAACAGATTGGCTCGTGAATGGGGCACAAAGGACCTTCCACAATCTGATCAGGTCTGCTTCAAAAATTATAAGAATATAATGATGGTGCCGGAAGCCAATCTTCTATTGTAGCAAGGTGTTTGATAACAATTTTAATCTACAGTAGACAAAGAATGCAGAAGAGTTTCAAACCTTTAGAAGTAGGACTAATGTTTATGGATTGGAGACAGTCCTCTCAATGGAGATTACAAATTAAAAGACAAGGCATGAATGTGATCACTTCCATTAATGGTGATGCCGTATTGAATAATTACGAAGGTCAGTATGAGATGGAAAAATGTGGGTACAGAAAAAAATTGGGACTAAACATCTCCCTGATACAAAAGTAAAAATGCAATTTTTTTTTAAATTTTAAAAAGCATCGTAGCCCTTCAAAATGGAAATGAATTGTGGTTTCCTTCTTCAATAGTAAAGCTTTAAACACAATAACACTGGTGGCTGAACTCATTTACACGGTAGCTTTGCCTTCATCATGCTCTGAAAGGCTGAACTCTCATGAAACCAAACCAAAGGGAAACGCTTTGAGAATAAGCTAATCAAAATATCCATGATTTACTTCAATCCATTCTACATCCTTTCACCTCACTTGCAGCCCTCCAATCTCATCCTGACCAAGCACAGTGAGCGTCCCCTGTTCTTGTGTGGACTCAGCCCCAGAGCCAGCTCTGGGACAGGGTATACTGGTAATGATTCAGCTTCGGAAACACAGCGTGGTCATCAAACCTGGAATTTAAATACTCAGCCAGCAACCCCGAGGTTCATTAGGGCTTTTGATATAATTGCAATCTGAGGTTTATTTCAATTACCTTAGGACACTTCGATCATAATGAGCTCCATGCTTTCTTTCAATCACAGAGAAGAAAACTCAAAATCCTGATTCTTTTGAGTAATTTTTGGTGAAAAGCTATATTTAAATATTTTTTATTAAACACAATACATGATTCTGGGAGAATAGGCTTTTTATTTTGTTTCAATCACAATTCTAGGTGTGTTTCAATTATGCAGTAGTCGCGACTTTTTGAAAGCTTTTCCGGCGGATTTTTACGGTCAAAATCCGGCAGCAATTCATTGGAATCCCAAGTTTGATAGCGAGTTTCTGCACAATCAATGGCTCCCAGGGGTTTTCCAGGGCGCTGAATCCAAATATGCAGTTAAAAAACCATTTTAACTGCTAAAAATCAAGATTTAACCTCATTTCTTCCGCCAGATTCCGTCACCGGAATCTCCAAAAAGTCGCATTATAGACAACTCCTTCAATTATAGCTCTAACCTTAAGGCAGTTTCAATGACAGGAATGTTACACACAGAGATGTAAAATAGAAATGAGTAATATTTGTATTAGAAAAAAGCCATAGTTGAGTTGGGCAACTTAGCGCAACAAAAAAAAAGATGTTGTTAACAAAAACCACCATATCTATCTAGCTGTATGTGTTGGGAATGCTTTCGATTAAATTTTGATTTTGATTTTAATGAGCTTTATTATGGTATTTTCTATCATAGCAATGAAACCTTAACATCCCCATGCTTTTGATTTTGATCTAATTAACTTAATTATAGTGTTTTCAATAACAGAAACCAAATCTTGCGTTTGATTAAAGTATGGTTTTGATCTTAATGAGCTTAGTTATACAATTTTCAATCACAGAAACAGAATCTCAAAACCCTGCTTTTGATTAAATTTTGATTTTGATCTTATTGAGCTTAATTATGGCGTTTTTAATCACAGAAACACAATTTTTTTCTATTAAATTTTTATTTTGTTTGTAACAAAGTTAATTATGGCATTTTCAATCACAGAAACGAAACCTTAAGAACCCCACGCTTTTGATCAAGCTTTGATTTTCATTTCAATGAGCTTAATTATGGCATTTCCAACCACAGAAACAGAATCAAATGCCTTCTGTTGTTTCAGTGTTGATTTTGATCTTAATGAGCTTCATTATGGCGTTTTCAATCATAGGAATGAAACTTTAAGAATCCCATGTTTTTTATTAAACTCTAATTTTTGATCTTATTGACATTAGTTATGGCGATTACAAGCATAGAAACTAAATTTCAAGAATCTGAATTTTAATCTTGATCCTAATGAGTTTAATTATGGTGTTTTTGATCACAGAAACCAAATCTCAAGAACGCCCGAGTTTGATTGTTATCTTAGTGAGCTTCATTATGGCATTGTTAGTCACAGAAACAGAACATCAAGAACCTCATGTCTTTGATGAAATTTTTGTTATGATCTTAATGAGCTTATTTATGGTGTTTTAAATCAGAGAAACGAAATCTAAGAACCTGATGCTTTTGATTTCCATGCGGACACATGACATCCACATCTACTCCCTTCTGCATCAGCATCATAGAAAGAAAGCATTCCTTTTCCAAATACATCCCAATTCTCTGTTTTAAGTTTCAGGGGAATGGGTCTGTGGGGGACACATTGGGGATTCTCCTCTTCTTTATTTTGGATTCCCACTCTGCCCCCAGTTTTGAGCAAGGTGCCCATTCTGTCTACCACTTGGCCTATCCTGGAGGCAAAAGTTTTTAAAAATTCCAATAGATAGAAGGTGCGGAACACCGCAGAAATGAAATCTTAAAATCCCCATGCTCTTGGTTAAATTTTGATTTTATCTCAATGAACTTAATTATGTTGTCAGATATGGAATCCTAGGAACTCTAGCCTTTTGATTGATTTGATTTTGACCCTAATGAGCTTAGGTATGACATTTTCAATAATAGGAAAAAAAAATCTTGAAAAAACATTGTTTTTTATTAGATTTTGATAAAAACCACATGTTCTTTATTGCATTTTGATTTTTAATCTGGGAGAATAGGCATTTTGATATAATTGCAATCTGAGGTTTATTTCAATTACCTTAGGACACTTCGATCATAATGAGCTCCATGCTTTCTTTCAATCACAGAGAAGAAAACTCAAAATCCTGATTCTTTTGAGTAATTTTTGGTGAGAAGCCATATTTAAATATTTTTTATTAAACACAATACATGATTATGGGAGAATAGGCTTTTTGTTTTGTTTCAATCACAATTCTAGGTGTGTTTCAATTATAGCTCTGACCTTAAGGCAGTTTCAATGACAGGAATGTTACACACAGAGATGTAAAATAGGAATGGGTAATATTTGTATTAGAAAAAAGCCACAGCTGAGTTGGGCAGCTTAGCGCAACAAAAAAAAAAGATGATGTTAACAAAAACCACCATATCTATCTAGTTGTATGTGTTGGGGATGCTTTCGATTAAATTTTGATTTTGATTTTAAAGAGCTTTATTATGGTGTTTTCTATCACAGCAACGAAACCTTAACATCCCCATGCTTTTGATTTTGATCTAATTAACTTAATTATAGTGCTTTCAATAACATAAACCAAATCTTGCATTTGATTAAAGTACAGTTTTGATCTTAATGAGCTTAGTTATACAATTTTCAATCATAGAAACAGAATCTCAAAACCCCGCTTTTGATTAAATTTTGATTTTGATCTTATTGAGTTTAATTATGGCGTTTTTAATCACAGAAACAAAATCTTTTTCTATTAAATTTTTATTTTGTTTGTAACAAGGTTAATTATGGCATTTTCAATCACAGAAACGAAACCTTAAGAACCTCATGTCTTTGATGAAATTTTGTTTATGATCTTAATGAGCTTATTTATGGTGTTTTAAATCAGAGAAACGAAATCTAAGAACCTGATGCTTTTGATTTCAATACGGACACATGACATGCACATCTACTCCCTTCTGCATCAACATCATAGAAAGAAAGCATTCCTTTTCCAAATACGACCCAATTCTCTATTTTAAGTTTTAGGGGAATGGGTCCGTGGGGGATACATTGGGGATTCTCCTGTTCTTTATTTTGGGTTCCCACTATGCCCCCAATTTTGAGCAAGGCGCCCATTCTATCTACCACTTGGCCTATCCTGGAGGCAAAAGTTTTTAAAAATTCCAATAGATAGAAGGTGCGGAACACCACAGAAATCAAATCTTAAAATCACCATGCTTTTGGTTAAATTTTGATTTTATCTCAATGAACTTAATTATGTTGTCAGATATGGAATCCTAGGAACTCTAGCTTTTGGATTGGATTTGATTTTGACCCTAATTAGCTCAGGTATGACATTTTC
This sequence comes from Pinus taeda, assembly GCA_000404065.3. Lineage (NCBI taxonomy): Eukaryota > Viridiplantae > Streptophyta > Pinopsida > Pinales > Pinaceae > Pinus > Pinus taeda. The sequence goes on from APFE030622664.1 coordinate 27,968, forward strand.
AATCATAGAAACAAAATCTTGAAAACACATTGTTTTTTTATAAGATTTTGATAAAAACCTCATGTTATTTATTCAAGCAGAATAGCAAGAAAGAAATATGCGTCTCCAACTATGCATAAATCTCCAATGGTGTTCAGTATGCCATCATTCACCGTGCATCTTCAACTAACAATATATAAATCCCCATGGCAAAGGTAACTTCAT
>APFE030622679.1:963-15828 GCA_000404065.3 Pinus taeda
ATTAAAGGGTGGGTATTGCATTTGATTCATGGGTGGGTAATTTGTTTGAAAAGGAGAGTGATTATTCCAACGACTAAATGATGTGTTAGAATTCATACCTTGTCTTTGTGGTTGCCATTGCCTCCTCTGTGCCATCAGGTACACTGCTTCAGCTTGCTCTTCAGTTGATTGCAGTGCTGCCTTTATTCCTGGCAAAGAAGGGAATTGTTGAGTCTCATGATCCTTTTCACAGATGGTGCAAATTGGTACTCTGTCCAATGGGCATTCCCTGAGTGGGTGCTTCTCTCTGCATTTAGAATAGAAAATAGCCAGAGCAGCTTCTGCTTCTACCTGCTTCTTTTTAACCTGCAGGGCATCAATTTGTGAAGCAAAAGAGCTTAACATTTCAGTTTTAAATTCTTTAAGCAAGTTACCTATTTCGGCTCGTGTTGCTCCTCCACTTGCTAATTTCTGGTCTTGAGTATATACTGTCCCTGCTTTTTGGTCTGGTTGCTGCTCCTCTGGAACATCTCATACAGAGGTTGATAATATCATCAAATGGTTCTTTGAAAATATCCCCTTTTCCAAGCATATTCAGCATATCCAAGCAGTCATCTCGTACCCCTTTTAGCAACATTGTCTTCAAAATATCCTTACTCATAGTTGGATGATCAGATCACTGTAGATTATACTGTAGTCTTTCTACAAAGTCCTCCAGATTCTCATCCTCCTTCTGAACCATTTTAAACAATTCTTCCTTCCTTTCTCTTGTTCGGTAGTAATCCTGATATTTGGTCAGAAAACTTTCTTTCATCTGATCCCACGTAGTGATCACCTGAGCCCCTAATCTCATAAACCGCCTTAACGCGTTCCCTTTCAATGTTGCTGGAAATAGTTTTAATTTCTGAGCAGGAGTTACATAATCATAACTCCTACACAGTATATCAAATTCAAAGAGAAACTCATCAGGGTCTTCAGAGGATAACCCATGAAAATTAGGTAGTGCTGCTAATGGAATGTTCTTCATAGGGATTGTTCCTCTTGGGAGATCCCCAATAGGAAATTCCAAGGTGGAGAGTGAATTTTCCCCCCTTCCTTCTGCTCTGTTATCCTCCATTGGTCTTTTTCCTGAATCGCTTGCTCTGTCTTCAGTATCTTCTGTTTCTTCAGGTTCTTCTACCGGTTCCTCAACGTGCTCTGGTGTTTCCAGCTTCCTTTCAGGTCGTAGTACTTCCTCCGTCTGGTGATCTATTTGGGAGGAATGCTGGATTTGAGGTCTTCAGGAAATTGTTCTCTGGGATGTCTCAGCCTTTGAAATGATCTCATCAATGAAAGTTTTTCTTCCTCCTCCTGTGCCCTTGCCGCCTGTAAAGTTAGCTTTCCTGTGTCCTCTCATGCACTTGTTATTCTAAAAGAAAATCATTCATGCCTTTAAAATCTCTAGTCGCCTTCCCCGGCAACGGCACCAAAATGTTGGCTACTCGAATTGTTTAATTAAATAGTCGAGTACCACATTAAATTGTCAACCCGGGAAAGTCCTTTTGTTTCAAAGGTAACCTCGTACTGTATGCACTCAATTCTAAAAGCATTAAAGGCTGTAGTATAAAAAAATCTACTTTCTATCAAACCCTTACTTTGTGTTATAGCAGCTATGATCTATTGCAGAAATAAAATGAAAGCAATTAACTAATGGTAACAAATCTGCAGAAAGAAATGATGGCTGTTTTGTAATAGAGGACCAGGACCCTGTCCTCAAAATAAGGATGTTCAGCACTTGCCTCTGTAACCAATTTGCCAATACACACTGAAAATCCTAATCACCGGTAACACACTCTTTCACAACGCCAATCGATTAAGAAAACAGAGTATCAACAAGAAGGAAATATCGGAAGCAAGGCTAGAAATACACAGAAATAACACACACACTTAACAAAAAAGAAATGGGTGAATCTTGTGAAGAAGGTGGGCCCTTTCCCTCTCACAAGATTCCCCGGAACCCAGATGCTAAGTTGAAATGCTCAGAACAATGCTTTATTCATCTGCCAAAATGTCCAATTACAATTCAGACTTGCTCTGCACTACAATACTTCCGTTACGACTAGCTACTTCTCAACTGTAGATGTCTCCTCTTTATAGAGGAGACATCTATTACAATAGATTGTCATTATTCATTCAGTTTGACCTCTTTGTACAAAAATAGGAAATCAATTCCTGTTACAGCATGCTGTTACAAAAACTTTGTCATCCTTCGTTAGGCGGATCCTTCTACTGTTGCAAAACTGGTATACCTCGTCCATCTCCTTGAGATCTTTGTACTATCCTTAGCTATTTCGTCATTGTTGTCGATTTGGTAAATCTCAACTGTTCCTGGTGTTCCAACATCTGCGACTATATTTTGCTAATCATGCTGTGTCACCATCTGCCAAGTATAGTTCTGCCAGCTTCAGACGGTTACTACCCACTAGGCAATTGATGTTTCACCCATTGCAAAATGAGGTTTTACCCGCTTTAGTCAGTTGCTGTTTCTGGTGTTGCAGCAATTGTGAATTATAATTCTGCGGACTTTGAACAATTTCAACAATTGTCAGCGACTTAGTCAACTTCCAAAGATTAATTATAAAGATAACATGAATATGTGTTGAATAATTAAACATATAGCAATGAGGAGAGTTACTTCATACCTTGGAATAATGAGGTCAAAATGTTATCAAGGGTTTCAACTTATGGGCTAAAGAGGGTAACATCATGACAAAATATAAGGTCAAAAGTAGACAGTATGGAGTCCTAACAGTAGTATAGGGTTTTGTTGGTTAGCGCAACTAACTCTGAACTTGGGTCCAAGCCCCCTCAAGCCAATAAATGGTTCCATTGCCGGGACTGGGATTTATCTAAGGAATGTGTGATGTGGCATAAGTGGATACCGAATAAGAAGGAGATCAAAAAGTGGATATATCGGAAGCTGCATGAGTTTGTAGCCCAAGAAAACAAGAATCTGCCCCTGTAGAAAGAAGAGTGGTTACAAAGATACTTGTATACATAGGAACACAAAGTTTTCTTCTATTCTTTTCCATGTAAATTATATGAATGGTTGGCTATGTTTGTAGATGGTCAACCTACCTGGAAGTTGGAAAACCCATTGTGTGGACCCTAGAGTTAGTGAGGCATCAGGAGGATTAGAAAACAAGATCGCGAAGGCTGTTGATTATTGGATCGTTAATATTTTGGGTGGATTTATTACTGAGTTCATAATTAATACATCTGTGAGTTATATCAAAGTTGAATGCAGGTTTTTTAAAGGACCAAGGTAAGTATCTGAAGTCTCTGAAAACTTGGATTAAAATGCTATTGTGTGAGAAACTAGTTATGAAATTAAATTAATGTTTCGACGAGACTTGATGGGAGCTACGCGAAGCGGGAGACCATTCAGAAGAGATCTAGATTCAAGTGCTGACTACAGTCCTCTGTTGGGAGCATCTGATAATGAAAAAGAACGCAATAGTTTGAATATGCCTTAAGGTGCACCATAGGTGATAGATCAGGGTATTGCGGGAATACCACATCCATCCACTCCACCTCCTCCATCAAATCCACCTCGCACGTCTACACCTCCACCTCTGCCTCCACCTCCGCTATTCAGTATGGTGAACACTATGAAGATGGTGAACACTATGAACAAGTTGAAGCATTGGAAATTGCTATGAAGTTGGAGGCTTTGCCTATCCAGGACATGAATCTGGGAGTGTAGCATATTCTCGTAGTTAGCTAGCCTGCATATGGAGTTGCAGCATCTCAAAAAGGGAAAAGAGGTCCAAAATGAGACCCGCATAGAAGCATGGTGCTTTAAGTGCAAAGGATCATTGCCCTGTGTATCAAAATTATCTAATTGGGGGAGGTTTTATCCCCCTAAAGCTAGAAAATACTACTGGAACGAGTACTGGTGTGGTACCATGGTGCAGTGTTTGCCAGATAACAAGAAAAAATTCAACATACAATTTCCATTTGTTACAGAAGTTTGTACAAAATCCCTAACAACTGTTCTGCAATTTCTATAAGTCTGTAGGCCATGATGAGTGCAATTTCCAAATCTATGAGCTAATGATGGACATAACTCCGATATATAGAGTACAAACTGAGGCACATCCTCAGCAGGATCAAGGCACAACTGTAGCATGAGGAGGATTCTAGGGACGAGGAAGAAGACAAGGGGGAGGATATGGAAGAGGTTGTGGACAGATTATTTGTTACAATTATGGAGAACTAGGCCACTTTATGCGAGATTGTCAGAACCCAACACACCCCTCTTGTCAATATTGCCAATAGTTTGATCACATCATAGAAGATTGTGCCGTGCTCATCACAAAGATGCAAGAAAAAAAGACCCAACATCCCACTCAGAACATCTAGATGATGAGATCATAATTACATGAAGATCTGCCCAGCGTTAATATTATTATGCGAAGCGGTATAGCTACCGGGGAAGATAAAGTCATAGGAAAAGAACCAAAATAAAATATATGGGTGCACAAGGCTACTAACAAAGATGTTAGATTTTATTTGCATAAGGGAAAGGAAAATTTTATGGAGGTGAAGAATAGGTTTGCGGATTCAGGAGCTTCCACATCAAAGGCTTATAGTACATGAACAGAGAAGCATGGAGATGTCATTGGTGCCTAGGAAACAAATCCTTCAGTGCTAACATCCTTATTACAAACTTTCATGAAGCTCCTAAGGGACCAAAAAGCAGTAGAGGGACTGCAAGAGTTGATAGACAACTGCGCTGGTAAGGGTATGCCATTGCATCAACAACGCGTAGTGCATAGTGGACAAGGTTAAGAAAATGACTGGTTGGGAGATGAGATTGACTGCACAAATAATAGAATTTGAAATGGACTAGGTGATCCTAGATTTAGGATTTGATGCAAATGTTTTGCCTAAACAGACTTAGGAAAGAATGGGAAAGCCAACGCTATAGTGGTCCCCAATTTAGTTGTGAATGGCGAACTAACAGAATATTATTCCTATGGGACGGTTACATGGAGTAACTGTAGATATTAAAGGGGCGCACACTACAGATGATTTTGAAGTAATTGAAATAATGGAAGACAATAATACCTACCTGGTGCTAGTTGGAATTGATTGGGCATTTGATATGAATGCAGTCATCAACCTGAAGAAGCCCAACATGACATTTGAGAAGAAGGAACTGAGGGTCATTGTTCCATTGGATACATCTGAGGGTGCACGGTATACTAAACCAGTCCATGATTACTATGAGGAGGATGATATTGAGCAGATTTATAAGCTTACAACATGGAATAAGGATTGGATCAACCCTATGGCAGATGGGCGAATCACTTGGGAAAAGGACAACTCCTGCAACTCAGATTTAGATGAGGAGCTTGAGCACTGGTAGAATTGATTACATGAAGTATCAACACTACAATGCAACAGGCTTACTGAGTAACTCCGGTGTATATCTACTCAGGTACACAATTTACCATATTATGATGGCTTAGAAGATGTAAATTTATTTTTAGATAAATTTGAAAGGGATGTACCGGAGGAGCATTAGTTTTAGGCATTGGACATCATGTTGAGAGCTACGCCTTATAGATGGTGGGGTACACCTAAGAACATCTTTGTAGATTGGAAGGAATATTGAAGGATGATAAAGCTGTGGTTTGGATATGATAATACCCGCATTGCTGAAAAATATACAGGGAAGGATGATCCACATGAGAATCTCGCTTGGTGGAAGAAAGAATGGGGAGAGGAACCAAAACTTGAACTGGTTCACATATTATGCCACACTTTGGACACTATTCCGATGAATTGGTATTTAGAAACAAAGCTGCAACACAGAACTGCAGAGTGGGGCATTCTAAAGGAAAGCTTTCTGTTAACTTTTAGTTTTAAGGATGGATTTGAGTGTACTAATGAAGCATTACAAGAAATAAAGGTAGTGATATTCAGAATGCCGGTAGAGCCTATCACATGGGTACAACCAGACTGGAGTACACAGCTGCACCATCCGCTGAAATGTTACAATGTTACTACAGAAGAAGGTGAGGAAGACCCCAGGAATATCAACATCCCTCAGTCAGAGAGACAACACGAAGTCGCTGGGCCTAAATAGAATTTCTTGACATCACAAAAACATTGAAAACTAAGCAAGTGAACATTGGTTCAGAATCACAACCGAAGTTCGCAAATATTGGGGATTACTAGGATGAGGACATAGTTGACAAAGTCACAGAGTCACTGCAGGAATATCAGGACTTGATTCCAACAAATTTCTTTGATCTGAAGGGGATAGTAGGTGATTTGGGTGCTATGAAGATCAATATGAAGCCAGGTGCAAAGCCGGTAAAGCAGCGCCCATATCGAATGAATCCTAAATACAAAGAAAAAGTGCGCAAAGAACTGGATAAGATGCTTGCCGTAGGAATTATTGAGCCTATAGAAAAGTCAAACTGGGTTAGTCCTATGGTGGTTCAGGATAAGAAGACAAAGGGTGAAATATGAATCTGTGTAGATCTAAGGAAGTTGAATAATGCTTGTGTACATGATCCATTCCCTACGTTGTTCACAGATGAAGTCTTGGAAACGTTGGAGGTCAAGAAGCCTACTCTTTTACATATGGCTTCTCAGGATATCACCAAATCAAGATCACGCCAGAAGATCAAAGTAAGACAACCTTCGCCATAAAATGGGGCTTGTTTCAGTATACAATTATGCCCTTTGGACTCAAGAATTCCCCTGCGATCTTTACTCGGCTGGTAGTCACAACCTTTAAAGAATTTATTCATAAGTTTTTGGAGGTTTACTTTGATGATTGGAAGGTGTTTGGGTTGGTGAAAATGCATGTTGCAAGTCTTCGCCTAATGCTAGATACTTGTCAAAAGTATCAGATATCCCTTAATTTGAAGAACTGCATATTTTGCGTACCATATGGGATACTTTTGGGCCACGTTGTTTGTAAGAAAGGGTTGATGGTGGACCTTGCTAAAATTGCAGTAACTATCAATCTGGAGCCTTCAAGGAATGTAAAACACTTACACACAACATTGGGCCATACATTATATTTTAGGAAGTTCATTAAGGCATATGCGTGCGCAAATGCGCCCATTGAAAAATTATTGAAGAAGGATGCGATGTTTTGCTGGGATTATGATTTACAGAAAACTTAGATGTATTGAAGGAAACGATGGTTACAACACCTATTCTGGTGTTCCCTTATTGGAAGAAAAAATTCCACGTACATGTAGATGCATCCTGCATAGCATTAGGAGTAGTGTTAACCCAATCAGGTGCAAGTGATATCGACCATCTGATTGAATTTATGAGCAGGAAGTTGTCTAAGGCAAAAAATAATTATTCAACCACAAAGCATGAAATATTGGCGATGGTATATGCACTCCAAAATTTTAGGCATTATTTGTTGGGTGCACACTTCAAAATGTACACAGGCCATTTTGCTTTGAAGTACTTGGTCAAAAAGCTTGTGTTGGGGGGGGGGGGGGGGGGGGATTTGTAGATGGTTGCTGCTCTTTCAGGAATATGAGTTTGAGGTAGTTTTGAAGCCAGGGAGGTTAAATTCTGGACTAGATCATCTTTCACGGATTGAGAATGGCGAGGAACCTACAAGTCTTGATGAAGGATTTCTTGTGGCGTAGCTCTTTATTGTGCACGTTGTAGATGAACATTTTGCAGACATAATCTAATTCTTGTCTATGGGTACAACTCCTAAAGGGTATACGAAACAACAAAAGAAAGAATTGGTGGTCAGGGCTGCATATTTTTCCGTCATCGCTGTTGGGATGGGGTCCCCTGGGTTAGTTTGGGGTTAAGATAACCCAAATTTTGGTACAATTTTGTAAATAATTTAAAGTCTCCGTGATTTGTGGATGCAGAGTGCATAGATGAGTAGGAGTCAAAGGGGCTTAGACCCTTGTTTTGGACAAGTTTTGAGTCAGTTTTGAGATCCACCCATGGTCTACGGACCATGGAATTTTATGAAAAAGACTATAAATAGGTGTGTCTTAGAGAGTCTAAGGCAGTAGAGTAGAAGAGGGTGAGATAGAAGAGTGAAATGTTCAGGAAGGCTTAGAAGATGAAAGGATCTGCAACTAATTGTGCAGAGTCCTAAGTAAAGTCTGCAGTTGAGTGTGCATATAACTGCAACTATGTGTGCAAGGAAGTTTTGAGTTTGTAATCTGTGAATTGAATCAATAAAGACATGATTATGAAGAATTATTGAGTATTTCTGTTCATGTCTATTTATGTTATATGCCTTTGATGAATGACTTTCTTTATGAGATATTGATTGAATGCTTCATGATTCTCTTGAATAAGTCTTAATAATGTATGCAATGCATGCTTAACAACTTCCAAAAAGGCTCTGGTGATTTCTCTTATGTTTATTGACGACCTGAGTAGATCTTCACGAACACCAATTTCGGATTGCTTTCTAATGTGCGTAAATATGTAAATTGGTTGTTACAGGTCTGCAAGCACTGATCATAGACCTTCACGAAGGTCTAAAGGCTACTTTAACAGAGTTACAATATCGATCCCTAGGAGGTTATCGATCTACATGAAGGTAGATCCAAGGCGCTAGAAGACATCAAACTAGTCTCTAGATGTAGAAACTTGGTTCTTGAATCCCACCATATTGCTTTGGGTGAGACTATAGCCTATGGTACGCAGGATTTTGTCGAAAGGGCCAATAGTGTAGGGTTTTGTTGGTTGGCACAACTAACTCTGAGCTTGGTTCAGGACCCCTAAGCCAACAAATGGTTCCACTGCCAGGACCAGGATATGCTTGAAAGAGATGTGTGATGTTGCATCATTGGAATCCAACTAAGAAAGAAATTGAAAAGTGGTTGGATCAGAAAATTCACGAGTTCGCAATGCAAGAAAACAAGAATCCGCGCCTTTCGAAGGAAGAGTGGTTGAACAAATATCTATATACCGAGATACATGAAATCTTCTTCTGCAGCTTCTCCATTGAATTGTATGAGTGGTTAGCTAAATTGATAGGCAGTCAAGGAAGGTGGAAGCTCGATAGTCCTATAGTGTGGACTCCAAAATTAGTACGTCGATTAGAAGCCTTTGAAAACAAGATCGTGCGAGCTATCGATCATTGGATCGATAGAATTCTAGGAGGGTTTGTTACAGAATTTGCAGTTGATACCTCAGTCAGCTATAACGAAGAGGAGTGAAGATTCTTCAAGGGATTGTGAGGTATGTACTTAAGATCATTAAATACTTGGATTCAAATGCTGCTATGTGAAAAATGGGTGATGCCATTACCTTGATGTTTGGAACTATGCGAAGTGGACAATTCTTTATAAATCATGAGGGATCAGGACCAAAGTATAGTCCATTGATTGGACCTCCTTCAAGTTATGATGAAGGGGTGAGGTAGACTACGCTGCAAAGCGTTGTTCAACTAATCATTCAGGGGATTCCTAGAACAAATCATCCTTCCACTCCACTTACACCTCCACCTCCACCACATACACCTTCGTCCACACCTCCACCTCCGCCACCACCATTCAACATGGTGAACACAATGAAGATGCTGATCTTCAAGGGCATAGGAAGTGAAGATGTAGAGTAGTTCTAGTTTGTTGCGAATGCTGTATGGATAACGCAACATATTATTGATGACAATATAAAGAAGGCATAGTTGGTTACCGCTTTGCAGGATCACGCGCTAACTTGGTACATTAAGTATTGTTATGATAATCTTATTACAAAGCTAGAAGAGATTAAGATGAATTTAAATAAAGAGTTTAGTAAGCCTAAGTATGACTCACAGTCAGTAATTGGATTTAAAGATATCATGATAAGGGTCGATGAGATGGCTTGGGAATTTGATCAGAGGTTGAAGTGTCAGATCAGAAAGGATAACATGCAGATCATAGATAGCCAACATCATGAATGGTTTATAGCATCACTTTTGTCCCACTTGAGGATTGCTTTGTCACAATAGAAGATTGAAACACAGGCAGACGCCTTTGAGATTGCAATACGTCTACATGCATCACGTATTCATGATATGAACCTGGGAGTACAATAGATCCACTCACAATTAGCAAGCTTATACTTAGAGTTATAGAGTTTGAAGAAAGACAAGGAACCTAAACTAGAAATGCACAAAAAAGTCTGGTGTTTGAAGTGCAAGGGCCATGGGCACGATAAAGATCATTGTCCCATGTACGCAAATTATATTATAGGAGGAGGGCCCATTCCCCTAAATCCAGAAGACCCAGCAGGGCCGAGCATGGGGGCTATGCTATGGTGTGCTATTTGTTAGGTTACTGGACAACATGCAACAAATAATTGCCATTTAATTCAGAAGTTAGTTCAGACACCCCAGGAGTTGTTTTGAAATTTCTGCAAATCTGTGGGCCACGATGAGCGCCATTGTCGAAGCTATGAGCTGATGATGGAAAGAACCCCTACGTACTATATGAAAGTAGAAAGTCGACCTCTAGATCAAGGTGCTAGGGGAGTGCACAAAGTTATCAGGGTTGAGGACGGGTCTGAGGAGGAGGACCTGGTAGAGGTCGCGATCATATTATCTACTACAACTGCGGACAGTTGGGGCACTATGTGTGAGACTGCCAGAATCCTACACACCCATCATGTCAATAATGCAAATATTTTGACCATATTATAGAAGAATGCCCGATGCTAATAGCTAAAATATAAGAGAAGAAAATGTAGCCTCAAAAACCTATGCAAAATTTATAGATGATGAGGGCTGAGCCATTCGAAGAAGATCACAACATTAATATTGTGCTAAGAAGTGGAATGAAAATTGGAACTGATAAAGGTAAACAACCTGAAGAAGAAGGATGGGTCTGCAAAGTGCCAGAAAAAGAAGCTAACTTTGATTTGGATCGCACTAAGGAAACATTTATGGAAGCCAAGAAGAGATTTGCTGAGGCCTCCACCTTAGGAAGCTAGGACAAGATGCAAGAAATCAACACACCTGTAGAGGTTGATCCTTTTGTACTCACTATGTTTTTGGAAACTTGCATGAAGTTGTTGCGTGATAGAAAGGCTGTGGAAGGCCTGCAGTAACTAATAAATAAATGCGTTAGTAAAGAAAATGCCCCTGATGGACACCACATAGTTAGAAAGATTGGTAAGCATAAGGAATGAAAAGGGCGAGAAATGCGGCTAACAACATAGATAGGTGGTTATGAAATGGACCAGGTCATTTTGGATTTGGGGTCCGATGCAAACATATTACCAAAACAAACATGGGAAAGGATGGGGAGGCTTGCACTGTAGTGGTCTCTAATTCAACTTAGAATGGTGAAGCAACAGAAATTCATCCCTGTGGAACAATTATATGGAGTAACGGTTGACATTGAAGGTGCGAGCACGGTAGCAAACTTTGAAGGTCTAGAAATTGTTGACGACAATAATCCCTACCCCACACTCCTGGGAATTGACTGGGATATTGATATGAATGGGGTCATTAATTTGAAGAAGAGGAAAATGTCATTTGAAAGGAAGCCGCTTTGGGTTATAATTTCATTGGACCCTACAGAAGGGGTGCACTATATTGAACCAGTCTACAATTATGAGGAAAGTGACGATGAATTGGAACAAATTTACAAAATAACAACATGAGATCAAGACAAGGTCAATTCGATGGAAGATGGGTGGATTGCATGGGAGCGAGAGAGTTCCTGCACCTCTAATTCAGATGAGGAGCTAGAGTATTGGAAAAATCGCTTACATGAAGTCTCTACATTGGAATGCAACATGATGACAAAGGCATTGTGCTGTGTTTCATCAGAGGTAAGAAGGTTACCTTATTATGATGGTTTAATTGACATAGATCTATTTTTGGATGAATTTGGGCGCGAAGTCCTTGAATACCACTGCTTCCAAGCATTAGAGTTGGCACTATGTGCTATGCCCACATGATGGTGGGGCACACATAGGGATATTTTTGCTGGATGGCAAGATTATAGAAGAATGATGGAGCTACGGTTTGTGCATGCTAATACTAGATTGACTGAGAAGTACAATGGAAGGGATGATCCACACGATCACCTAACTAAGTGGAATAAAGCATGGGGAACATAACTGTAGCTAGAGTCAGTACACATATTTTTTCATACCTTGGATACCGTCCCCATGAACTGGTATCCTGAAACGGAGCTCCGTCATGGCACTATAGAATGGGATGTATTGAAGGAAGGGTTCTTATTGAATTTTAGTTTTGAGGACGGGTTTGCAAGCATCAATGAAGCACTGCAAGAAATTAAAGCAATTATCTTTAGAACACCGACGAAACCTATGGAATGGACCCAACCAGATTGGATCACCTAGCTATGCCACGCATTAGAGTGCTATAATGTGACTGCTGAAGAGGAAGAAGAAGACCCAAGGAAAATCAATATTCCGCAGGCGGAAGGGCATCACGAAGTTGAAGGCCCACAAATAGAAAACCTGGACATCTCTGCACCTTTGAAGACAAAGCAAGTAAACATTGGCACTGAAGAAGAATTGAAGTTCACGAAAATTGGATATTATTAGGACGAAGCTACAGTGGATAAAGTTGCTGAATTAGTCCACGAATACCAGGATCTCTTTCCCACTAAGTTTTCAGATCTAAAGGGCATAATCGATGATTTGGGCATTATGAAGATCACATTGAAACCAGATGCGAAGCCTATTAAACAGAGGCCTTATTGCCTTAATCCTAAGTATAAGGAAAAGGTTCGCCAAGAGCTGGATAAGATGGTGGAGCATGTTGGGTTGTGTTATATTCTTTCCACGACTAGCCCATGTAGTTAACCCGGGGGTTAGAAGGGGGTGGAGCCCCCCCTTCGTTGCATCAATTGCATAGTGGGGGGAGTCACAGGGGTTTTGAGGGGTGCAAGTAACCCCACTCTATGGGGTCTGGAGCTGTGCCCCGGAAAATTTTGGTTTTGGACCCTATGTTAGGTTGGGTTGACCTACCTATGGTTTTGTGCATGATTTTCACACATGGTTTTGGATGCGATGGTTTTCGGTCCATGGTTTTGGATGCGATGGTTTTTTGGTCCATGGTATTGGATGCTTCGGCATGTATAAATATATATTGTAGCATTGACATGAACATAATGAAAAATCAAGCTGGTAGTCCTGGTTTTGGGATCCAGCGGAAAATATCTGTGTATATGTGTTTTATGTGTTATTCTCTCACATTGTTTATTTTCTCTGTTTTAGAAATAATATGTAGGTAATTTATGTATGGGGTTAAAACCTAAATTTAGTATCATAGTAGTTTTGGCTTCAAGGGGATGCCTTTTTTGTTGAGGGGTTTCGCTCGGGCCTGTGGTAGACCCCGTTCAGTGGGAGATCTGCGAGATCGATTCTGGTGGTGAAAGAAGATGGAGAGCAGTGGAAAGATATAGATCGACAAATTTAATGGTCAGAGTTTTGAGTTGTGGAAACTCAATATGGAGGATCTGTTGGTGGATAAAGATCAATGGATCGTGGTAGATCTGGGTACTAAACCAATGGGAGTGTCCGATAAGAATGGAAGAAGTTGCATCAAAAGGCAATGAGCACAATACGATTGTGTGTCTTGGATTAGGGGAAGCTGCGACGAAATCTTTGTGGGACAAGTTAGGTACTTTGTACCAATCTAAGTCTCTAGTGAATAAATTCTTCCTATGGAAAAAGCTATATAACTTGAGGATGAAAGATGGAGACTCGGTGACAGAGCATCTGAATGCGTTTAATACTATGGTAAGTCAGTTATCGTCTGTTGATATAAAATTTTTAGATGAAGATAAGTGCATTAGTTTGTTGTGTTCTCTACCAGATTCGTGGGACAGTCTGGTTATTGCAATAGGTAGCAATGCAACTACCTTGCAGTTTGATGAAATAGTCTCATCCTTGCTGATGGGGGAGATGAGACGGAAAAATATGGAGAGCTAGAATGATGATGCCTTGTTTGCATGAGGACAGTCCCAGAATAGAAACAAAAATAAGTCATCGAGTGGGAGATCTAAATCTAGAGGGAGATCTATATCTCCTGGAAAACTTGTAAAGATGGTGTGTTGGAAATGTGGAAAGGAAGGGCACTGCAAAAGGGATTGTAAATCTAAATCCCCTGACAAAGGAAAGGGATCTGGTGATGCTCCTTCTGCAGAGGTGAAAACCACCTCAAATGAAGGTGGGGATGTGTACTTGGCTTCTTCAAGTACACATGTAGATCATGAGGCATGGTTGATTGACTCAGGTGCATCCTTTCACTTCACTCCCCATAGAGAGTGTTTCTGCGAGTATGAGAAATACGATGGTGGTGATTTATTCTTAGGGGATGATAGGAAGGCTAGAACCATTGGTCGCGGAAAAGTAAAGTTGAAGTTCCAAGGTGGAAGGGTTAGAACACCTCCGGGTGTCCTACATATTCCTGCATTGGCCAGAAACCTGATTTCTGTAAGCAAGCTGGATGATGCAAGTGTAACAACAGTGTTCGAGAAGGATACCTGCAAGATGGTTCGAGGAGCACTAGTATTGATGTGGGGAGTTCGGAATGGAACTATGTACAAGCTACAAGGTAGCACTGTTGATGATGGGTGCAACAGTTCTGTGGTTCCTGAAAGTGGAGGAGAAAATATAGTGGTCTTTGGAGAGAAGACCATGCTGTGTCATCAAAGGCTTGGACATATTTGAGAGAAGGGCCTTCAAATACTTCATGGTAAAGATATGGTAGAAGGTATGAGTAATATCTCTTTGGATTTTGATTTCTATGAAAATTGTGTATATGGGAAGCAGAATCGGGTGAGTTTCCCCTTTGGTGGTAAGAGGGCGAAACAAATATTAGAGCTTGTGCATAGTGATGTGTTTGGACCTGTG
>APFE030622679.1:16703-88054 GCA_000404065.3 Pinus taeda
GGTATAGTCCATCTACTTTCTGTTCAAATTTTGCTTTATCTATTATTGATGATGATCCCAGAACTGTGAAGGAAGCAATAGATTCAGAGGATGGAAAACTTTGGAAAGAGGCCATGGTTGATGAAATGGCATCTTTGCACAAAAATTAGGGTTGGGATCTTGTGGAGTTGTTGGATGGAAGGAAACACATTGGCAGCAAAAGGGCGTTCAAGAAGAAGAAAAATGCAGAAGGAAAGGTGGAGAAATATAAAGCTCGGTTGGTAGCAAAAGGTTATTCCCTGGTGCCAGGAATTGATTTTGGTGATATTTTTTCTCTTGTTACCAAGGTAACTTCTATTAGATTACTTTTATATGTTGTTGTTGCTTTTGATTTTGAGGTAGAACAGATGGATGTGAAGACAACATTTCTTCACGGGGATCTGGAAGAGGAGATCTACATGAAGCAACTTGAAGGCTTTGCGGTGAAAGGTAAGAAAGAACTGGTATGCAAGTTAAAGAAGTCTTTGTATGGTTTAAAACAATCACCAAGGATGTGGTATCAGAAATTTGATACATTTATATGGGGACTTGGCTTCAAAAAAAGCAAAGCAGATCACTGTGTGTATTTTAAATTAATTGGTGACTGTTTAGAGAATTTTTTCGGCGAAATCACATAAAAACTCTTTTGTCGACGCGTTTCGAACCAACCAGTGTGGTTCATCGTCAGGACAAGTTGAAAAAACCAATCTAGCTTAGCTTGTTTAACAAGCTAAGCTGGATTGGTTTTTTCAACTTGTCCTGACGATGAACCACACTGGTTGGTTCGAAACGCGTCGACAAAAGAGTTTTTATGTGATTTCGCCGAAAAAATTCTCTAAACAATGTTATGGATCACAGAAGCCTAAATTCCTTAATTGGTGACTGTGTTATTTATCTGATCTTGTATGTGGATGATATGTTGCTGTTGGAAATGACAAATAAATTATCTAGGATTTGAATACCCATTTGTCCTCCAAATTCGACATGAAAGATCTTGGTGCTACAAACTATATTTTGGGCATGGAAAAGAGATCAGACAAAAAAGAAGCTCTGGTTAAACCAGAGGAAGTATGTCGAGACAATATTGCAGAGATTTAATATTCAGGATAGTAAACCGGTGAAGGTTCCTATTTCTGTAGGTTCAAAGTTATCTGCTGAATAGTGTCCCAAGACACAAGAAGAGGAAGTGGGCATGTCCAGTGTTCCATATGCAAGTGCAGTTGGTAGCTTGATGTATGTGATGGTCTGTACTAGACTAGACATTGCACATGTAGTGGGAGTATTGAGCAGGTTTATGTCAAAACCAGGGAAGGAACATTGGACAACAGTGAAGCGAGTTTTCAAGTATTTGTGTGGCACTAGTGATTATGGTTTGTGATACCAAGGAAGACCAGGATTGGACAGAGTGTTGGATATTTGTGGCTTTGTTGATGCAGACTGGATTGGAGATCTAGATTAGAGAAGATCTACAAGTGGGTATGTGTTTAACCTATTTTGAGGTGCAGTCAGTTGGATGAGTAAGAAACAATCTGTAGTGGCATTATAACCTACAGAGGCAGAATACATGGTAGCCAAGGAAGCAGTTTGGTTGCAGAGATTGTGTTCAAATATGGGGTTAGTACAGGGAGCTATAAGGATAAACTGTGACAACCAAAGTGCAATTTTCTTGGAAAAGAAACCTACGTATCATTCAAAGAAAAAGCACATTGATGTTCAGTATCACTTTGTGAGGGATATGATAGAAGACAAAAAGGTGTTGTTGGTAAAGGTGGACACTTTGAAGAATATTGCAGATGCTTTGACAAAATCTGTGAGCTTTGAGAAGTTCTCTTGGTGTAGAGAAACAATGGGCATTGCAGGGCTGGATAAATGACTAAGCTCTCTTGTGGCCCTCGGTGGAAAGAAAACAACAAGTGGGAGAATGTTGGGTTGTGTTATATTCTTTCCACAACTAGCCCATGTAGTTAACTGAGGGGTTAGAGGGGGGGCAGAGCCCCCCTTCGTTGCGCCGATTGTGTAGCCAGGAGGGGGTCACAGGGGCAAACCCACCTATGGTTTTGTGCATGATTTTCGCAAATGTTCTTTTGGACGCGATGGTTTTCAGCCCATGGTATTGGATGTTTTGGCATGTATAAATATGTATTATAACATTGAAAGGAATATAATGAAAAATCAATCTGGTAGTCCCATTTTTGGGATCTAGGGGAAATCTCTGTGTATATGTGTTTTATGTGTTATGCTCTCGCATTGTTTATTTTCTGTGTTTTAGAATTCGTATGAAAGTAATTTTTGTACGGGGTTAAAGCCTACAAATATTTTAAGCTTCCACAAGTTTGATAGTAGAAGTAGATTAAATTATTTTGATTTAGTTATATTGCATTATCAGGTTAATCTACAGTAAGAATTTATACATGGTATCAGAGCAGTGAACAATATATTGAGAAGAGAATTCGAAGTTTGAAGTTCGGGGTTGCAAGTGCAAATCAAATTCATCTCATACTTCAAGGTTGGTCAATGGCATTCTATGGCTTGAGGCTTGAGTATGCCTTGGAAGGAAGCTCGAATTACATAGCATGGAAAGGTCGCATGGAGGCTGTATTAGAAGACAACGACTTGAAGGATTTCATTGATTAAGAAATCCCAAAGCCAGGCTCAACTAATGAACAAGAGTTGGCTGAATAGAAGAAGTGTGTGGCAAGGGCAAGACAGATCATCCTTGAGGGAGTTCGAGACCATATTGTCTCTAGTCTCCACGGGAAGGATACTCCATATTCAATGTGGAAGACATTGAAGGACCTCTACCAAAACAGTAGTGACCAGAGGAAATTGGCGCTCAAGGATAAGCTTCGAAGAATCAAGATTGAGAACGGCGATACTACTTCCACATATCTAAACAAGCTCACCACTTGCAGAGATGAGCTTGGAAGTGTGGGAATAACTACTGTCGATGATGATATGGTGAGCCTCACTCTCCTTGGCCTTCCAAAGAGCTGGAATAGCTACCAGGACTCTGTGAATGGAAGGGAGAAACTGTCGGATTGGGAACAACTGTGGTCAGATCTCATGCAGGAGGAGATCAAGAGGAGCACATGAGATGGTTCTTCATCCAAGGATGATGACGAATAAAATCTAGCCTTAGCGAGTAAGACAAGGAAAGGGAAGGAGAAGGATTCCCATTCCAAATCGAATTCTTCTCATGGAGGGAAGAAGGTTGACAAATATAAAATGAGATGCTTTAATTGTCACGAGATGGGTCATTATGTGACTAATTACCCATTGAAGAAGTCCAAGAAGGGATCCTCGTAAGGATCGGAAGATGAGGCATTAGCCTCTCGGTTCAAAATGGACTTTACTCTCATCGCATGCATGGTGTCATCGATGATGGGTTGTGGTTGGTATCTTAACAATGGAGCCTCATTCCACATGACCAGCGATAAAAGTTTATTCGGTACCTTGGAGGAGAAATACCTCAAGATTCGCATAGAGATGGGTGACGATGAAAGGTTTAGTGTTTCAGGAGTGGGCACAGTTGCTTTTTAGAGGGAGCATGGAGCTCCTATCACCTTGATAGATGTGAAGTATGTGCATGGACTGAAGAAGAACTTGGTATCAGTCGCGATGTTGGAAGACAAAGGCTACGATGTTGTCTTCAGTAAGGGAAAGGTTTTCCTTAGACACATCACCACGAGACAGGTGAAGCATATTGGTTCACGAGTTAAGAACCTGTATGCTCTAGAGGTTCAAGATGCATGCAAATCCTTGAGGAGCAAGGCAGATGTTGGAGACTTGGTGGTTGAGAGGGAGAGTACATTACCTCTCAACATGTAGTCCTAGAAGAAGTCTCAGACAATTGTGGAGGATCCACATTTTGAGTCAGCAGAGGGATCACATGTAGCCATACCTCTAGGTGTGAGGTGGGGTGATGTGAAGTGATAGTCCCATGAAGGTTGAAATTGGGCAGGGTCCATTGAGAGGTTTTATCTCATGGATTGTACCTTGCTACGGGAGCCCAAAGTACATAGTAGCGGGAGGTATCAGTGGGATTGATGCAGTCAGAGATCAAAGTGACAGAGGCTAGAGTAGTCAGATACTGAAGAGCGCAGAGAAGGATTGACAACAGTGCAGAAAGGCTGAGTCAGCAGAAGCGCAGAGTTTTAGTTGACAGAGGCAATAACAATCAGAAACTTTCATGACAGATGCATCATACTGATTCAGGTTGGATGTTTTTTTTGAAGTGTTTCCTGCAAAAATTTCCAAAGGTTCAGGATCGAGATTGAGTTGAATTCCTTTCTTGCTGAGAGAAAGTGTTGAAAATAGCAACAAGAAATGATAAAAATAGAATGCAGGGTATTCCAATTTTAATTTGTCCTTGAATTAAAATTGTGAATTAAAATTTGAATTTAGTCTCATCAGCTGCTTGAAAAATAATTAATTAATTCATCTTGAGCTAATTAGTTGGAGAAATTCAAGTTAGAAGTCTTTATGAATTCATGCAACAGTTATCCCTTAAATTAAGGAGATTGTCCCTTAATTAAGGAGATAAGATTGAGTTGTATTTGAGTTGTAACTAGTTAGCTCAGTTTACTAAGTTAAGTCCAGTTAAATTAGTTCCAAACTGTTTGAGGAAATAATTGTGAGTTTAGTCAGTTAATGCATGCATGCATCCAACTAGCGTACTCCAGATAACTAAATATTCTCTCATCAGAAACTCATGCATGTCTATTCAAAGAAAGACCCAGTTGAACTAAATGTCAAGGACAGGTTACTATCAGTTGCATGAGTTTTCCTATAAAGGAAACTCATCCATTCAGAAGGAACAAGGTTCCTTGAGGATTGCACAGTTTTACAGGGTGTGAGATCAGTGTGAGAGATTAGTGTTACACTTGGTAACAAGAGGATCACCCAGGAGAAATTGCGCAAGGAAATAGGAAGCTTGGACGGCAGACAAGAAGGCTTGTGAGAAGTTTTGTTTTCCTGTGAGCATTCAGGAGGATTGTAATGAGAGCTGGCTAGCTGTGAGAGCTAAGGCTTTGTGTAATCTTGATGTATTTCCACCTTGTATGATAATACAGATAGTGGGGTTTTTAGCTGAGGCTTTCCCCTAAGTATTCTTTTGTGTTTCACGTGCTTTGATTCTTCTCTGGTTATATGTGTTCCAATTGATCTTACTCAAATATTTTAAGCTTCCATAAGTTTGATAGTAGAAGTAGATTAAAGTATTTTGCTTTAGTTATATTGCATTCTCAGGTTAATCTACAGTAAGAAATTCTATAAGTATGAGGATGAGTGGTTTTCGGAGGAAGGCATGAGTGGTAAGTGGTAAGTGAGGGGCGGTGCAAAATCATACCAGAGGGACACGTAGCGGAGGCACCCGATGGGGAAACCACTTTTCGGACCCCCCCTCGTTGATAAAGGGAAACATGGAAGGGGCGCAGGGGCGGGGGGGGCGGTGGCGAAAATGCTTAAGAGCCGTTGATCTGGGCGGAGTCAATCTTGGCCGTCTAGAGATCGGGGATGTCGAATGAGCATGGAGCCTTTAAAAGGAATGGGCCTGACAACCTTTTAACTCCATTGCATAAAATATCGCCTCTGGGGAGTTCCCGCATATCGCAATTGCAATGCGGGAGAGGGTGTGAGGATGCATAACCTTTGCTTTGTGCGATTTCCAATTTCGGGATTGATGATGTCATCAATGCCACATGGAACCTCCTAAGTGGTGACACGTGTCAGCCATAAATGCCCCCATAAGACCCTGAAAATGCCCAATTTGTGTGCCACGTGTCCTCTGTACTGCCACGTCATGTTTATGTCAGCTGCCCTATGGATTCATCTGAACCAATGGTGCTCTGCCATGTGGCCCCTCGAGGGGAGAGAAAAGGCCCACCTGCCTCTGGTTTTGCAATTGATTTCCTTTTAAAATGAAATCGGCTCCTCTCAACGCTTTAACACTAAAGCCCAATTCTCGGCGATTTTCATGACCAAGTGCTTGTGTGCACCCTTTTGCACCTACGATCGCCAATATCACATATCGGCACTCTCCATGGGCCTCTGACTGCCAATACGCTATGCTCCATGGGCCTCTAACCACCGATTTTCCATATCGTCGATCGACAGATTGCAGGTTTCGCTGCCTTCCACTGCTGCTATTCCAGAAAGTCCCCAATTGCAATTTGCAATGGGCCTGACCCTCAGCCATTTTGTCTTTGTTTTCTAGCTTTCAAAGGGCAACTTCAGTCTACTCTAATTTCTGATCTAGGAGTCCATTTTTGGACTTCCACCTACTATTGGAAAGCTTGTTCCAAGCACTATGCAATGCAGAGGGTCCAATTTAGAATTAAGTGCTTCTTTGTCCTAGAAGGTGGCTTCAAATTTCACTGCTCTTTGACAACTTTGATCAACTGAAAACTCATAATGCAATGAGTGACAACAATCCACATGCACACCCCGCTCATCAATGATGTACCCCAGATATTGAACCTGGGTCAGACCAAAAGTGAGTTTCTCCAAATTAGCACATAATTTGTGTTGACACATGGTTTGGAGGACCTATTGAATATGGTGAAGGTGCTCATCCCGACTCTGATTGAAGATAAGGATTTCATCCAAATACACTACCACTAATGAGTTGGTGAAGGACCGCAAGATGTTGTCCATCAACCTCATGAAGGTTGTGGTGGCATTCATCAACCTAAAAGGCATGACCAGTCATTCGGAAAGGCCCTCCTTATATTTGAAGGAAATTGTCCACACATTGGAGGGTTTGATTGGTACCTGGTGATAACCAAACTTCAAGCCAATCTTGCTGAAATATTTGGGCCCCTTGAGCTCGTCTAGAAGGTCATTAATCCATGGGCTTGGATTCCTATTCTGGACAGTGATCTTATTCGACACCCGATAGTCAACACAAAGTCTCCAGGTCCTATCCTTCTTTTGTACCAACATGATTGGGCTCCAGAAGGGTAGTGAACTTGGCTTGATGTGCCCCTTTTGCAAAATCTCTTGAATCTACCTCTTGATTTCATCGTTCTCCAGAACAGAACATCGATAGATTCGTCTGTTGGGTAGTGGTGCGCCTGGGATAAAATCAATGGAGTGATTGACCTAACAGTGTAGGGTTACCCCTATGGGTGAGGTGAAGATGTCCCTGTATTTCTCCATGACCTTGTCCATCTACTGTTGCCATGCAGAGGAGCTATGTCTAGAGGTCGTTAATGTGGCCACAATCTTCTTCTTTCCCTAAGGGAAAATCATAAGGAAGACAAATTCCCTCGTCTAGGAAATGATCTTATTGAAATGTTTTGCAGAGATCAAAGAGATGACTGTATGTGGTGCTACCTCTAATATCTTGTATAACTTATTGCCCAAGTAATAATAAAAATGCGAGGCCTAGACTCATACAGAGCATGACGTTTCCACAAGTATGCCTCTTGATTTCATCGTTCTCCAGAACAGAACATCGATAGATTCGTCTGTTGGGTAGTGGTGCACCTGGGATAAAATCAATGGAGTGATTGACCTAACAGTGTAGGGTTACCCCTATGGGTGAGGTGAAGATGTCCCTGTATTTCTCCACGACCTTGTCCATCTACTGCTGCCATGCAGAGGAGCCATGTCTGGAGGTTGTTAATGTGGCCACAATCTTCTTCTTTCCCTAAGGGAAAATCATAAGGAAGACAAATTCCCCCGTCTAGGAAATGATCTTATTGAAATGTTTCGCAGAGATCAAAGAGATGACTGTAGGTGGTGCTACCTCCAATATCTTGTATAACTTATTGCCCAAGTAATAATAACAATGTGATGCCTAGACTCATACAGAGCATGACGTTTCCACAAGTATGCTTGGCCTAATAATACATCACAAACTTCAAGAGGAGCAGCATCACACAGTACCTTGTTCGTGAAGGGCTTGATGTTGTAAGATAGGTGACACTGATGGCTGACGCGAAGATCTCGTCCGTAGTAAGCAACCCCATGGTGTATGGATGAGGGTGTGGTGTGGTTGGTAGGTCCAACCGCTTCACAACCTCTGCTGAAATGATGTTGTTTTGACTCTTTCTTTCAATGATGAACTGCAATGAAAAAGCCTTCACCCACATTTGTGAGTGGAAGAGACGCTCCCCCTCCTCTGGATCTTCGGGCTTAATCTTCTGGATCTTGGTGGTGGAAATGGTGGCACTATGTTCCTCATCAATACTCTACTTCCCTTTAGAGTCGTAACATGCATTTGATTCAGAAGACTTCAACTCGACCACCAATCACTACTTGGCTCGATACTAACTTGTGTTGTGAGTGGGGCTCTTATGTAACTCACACCATTTTCTTGTGTCTTTCTTTGTCTTCATGGTGTTATTCTTTGCGTGCAGCTTCGGTGGGTTGTCCTGGATCGCCCTACCTTGGCTTTGCCCTTTGTTCTATTATTTGGGGGTGCCTTTCACTTACTTCATATTTGCAGATCCAAAGTCTCGTTCTTCTATTTAAATTTTTTCTCGATCTTGACATCATATCAACTAATTGTGAGTTCAGTCAATCAATGCATGCATGCATCCAACTAGTGTACTCCAGATAACTAAAGATTCTCTCATCAAAAACTCATGCATGTCTATTTAGAGAAATACCCAGTTGAGCTAAATGTCAAGGATAGGTTACTATCAGTTGCATGAGTTTTCCTATAAAGGAAACTCATCCATTCAGAAGGAACAAGGTTCCTTGAGGATTGTGCAGTTTTATAGGGTGTGAGATCATTGTGAGAGATCAGTGTTACACTTTGTAACAAGAGGATCACCCAGGAGAATCTGGGCAAGGAAATAGGAGGCTTGGAAGGCAGAGGAGAAGGCTTGTGAGAAGTTTGTTTGCTTGTGAGCATCCAAGAGGATTGTACTGAGAGCTGGCTAGCTATGAGAGGTAAGGCTTTGTGTAATCTTGATGTATTTCCACCTTGTATGATAATACAGATAGTGAGGTTTTTAGTTGTGGCTTTCCCCTAAGTATTCTTCTGTGTTTCATGTGCTTTGATTCTTCTCTGGTTATATGTGTTCCGATTGATCTTGCTCAAATATTTTAAGCTTTCACAAGTTTGATAGCAGAAGTAAATTAAAGTATTTTGCTTTAGTTATATTGCATTATCAGGTTAATCTACAGTAAGAATTTCTATAAGTGTGAGGATGAGTGGTTTTTGGAGGGGGGCATGAGTGGTAAGTGGTAAGTGAGGGGGGGTGAAAAATGATACCAAAGGGACATGTAGCGGAGGCGCCCGACGGGGAAACCACTTTTCGGACCCCCCCTCGCTAATAAAGGGAAACATGGCGAGGGGGGCGAAAAGGCCTGATAGCCATTAATCTGAGCAGAGTCAATCTTGGTTGTCTAGAGATAGGGGGTGTTGAATGAGCATGGGGCCTTTGAAAGGGACGGGCCCAACAACCTTTTAACTCAATTGCATAAAATATCATGTCCGAGGAGTTCCTGAATATTGCAATCGTAATGCAGGAGAGGGTGTGAGGATGTGTAACCTTTTCTTTGTGCAATTTCCAATTTCGGGATTGATGGTGTCATCAATGCCACGTGGAATCTCCTGAGTGGTGACACGTGTCACCCATAAATGCCCCCATAAGACCCTGAAAATTCCCAATTTGCATGCCCTGTGTCCTCTGTACTGCCACGTCATGCTTATGTCAGTTGCCCTATGGATTCATCTTGACCAATGGTGTTCTGCCATGTGGCCCTTGGAGGGGAGAGAAAAGGCCCGCCTACCTCTGGTTTTGCAATTGGTTTCCTTTGTAAAATTAAATCGGCTCCTCTCAATGCTTTAATATTAAAGCCCAATTCTTAGCAATTTTCATGACCAAGTGCTTGCGCACACCCTTTTGAACCTACGATCATCGATATCGCATATCGGTGCTCTCCACGGGCCTCTGACCACCGATACGCTATGCTCCATGGGCCTCTGACCGCCGATTTGCGATATAAGCAATCGACGAATCGCAAGTTTTGCTGCCTTCCACTGTTGTTGTTCCAGAAAATCCCCGATTATGATTTGCAATGGCCTGACCCTTAGCCATTTTGTCTTTGTTTTCTAGATTTCAAATGGCAACTTCAGTCTACTCTAATTTCTGATCCAAGAGTCCATTTTTGGACTTCCACCTACTGTTGGAAAGTTTGTTCCAAGCACTATGCAATGCAGAGAGTCCAATTTAGAATTGAGTGCTTCTGTGGCCTAGAAGGTGGCTTCAAAATTAATTGCTCTTTGACAACTTTGATCAACTGAAATCTCATATTGCAATGAGTGACAACAATCCACATGCACACCCTGCTCATCAATGATGTACCCCAGATATTGAACCTGGGTCATACCAAAAGTGAATTTCTCCAAATTAACACACAATTTGTGTTGACACATGGTTTGGAGGACTTGTTGAATATGGTGAAGGTGCTCGTCCCAACTCTGATTGAAGATAAGGATTTCATCCAAATACACTACCACTAATGAGTTGGTGATGGACCGCAAGATGTTGTCCATCAGTCGCATGAAGGTTGTGGGGGCATTCATCAACCCAAAAGGCATGACTAACCATTTGAAAAGGCCCTCCTTAGATTTGAAGGAAATCATCCACACATCGGAGGGTTTGATTGGTACCTAGTGATAACTGAACTTCAAGTCAATCTTGCTGAAATATTTGGGCCCCTTGAGCTAGTCTAGAAGGTCATCAATCCGTGGGATTGGATTCTTATTCTGGACAATGATCTTATTTGGCACCCGATAGTCAACACAAAGTCTCCAGGTCCTATCCTTCTTTTGTACCAACATGATTAGGCTCCAGCAGGGTAGTGAACTTGGCTTGATGTGCCCCTTTTGCAAAATCTCTTGAATCTGCCTCTTGAATTCATCATTCTCTAGAACAGAGCATCAATAGATCCGTCTGTTGGGTAGTGGTGCGCCTGGGATAAAATCAATGGAGTGATTGACCTAACAGTGTAGGGGTACCCCTGTGGGTGAGGTGAAGATGTCCCTATATTTCTCCATGACCTTGTCCATCTACTGCTGCCATGCAGAGGAGCCATGTCTAGAGGTCGTGAATGTGGCCACAATCTTCTTCTTTCCCTAAGGGAAAATCATAAGGAAGACAAATTTCCCCGTCTAGGAAATGATCTTATTGAAATGCTTTGTAGAGATCAAAGAGATGACGGTAGGTGGTGCTACCTCCAATATTTTGTATAGCTTATTTCCCAAGTAATAATAACAATGCGAGGCCTAGACTCATACAGAGCATGGTGTTTCCACAAGTATGATTGGCCTAATAATACATCAGAAACTTCAAGAGGAGTAGCATCACACAGTACCTTGTTTGTGAAGGGCTTGATGTTGTAAGATAGGTGACACTGATGGCTGACGCGAAGATCTCGTCCTTAGTGAAGCCACCCCATGGTGTATGGATGAAGGTGTGGTGTGGTTGGTAGGCCCAAACGCTTCACAACCTCTACTGAAATGAGGTTCTTTTGACTCTTGTTTTCAATGATGAACTGCAATGAAGAAGCCTTCACCCACATTTGTGAGTGGAAGAGACGCTCCTCCTCCTCTGGATCTTGGGGCTTAATATTCTGGATCTTGGTGGTGGAAATGGTGGGATTATGTTCCTCATCAATAATCTACTTCCCTTTGTCATTCCCCTTATCGAGTTCTGACTCAGAGTCGAAACATGCATCTGATTCAGAAGAGTTCAACTCGACCACCAATCATTGCTTGGCTCGATACTAGCTTGTGTTGTGAATGGGGCTGTTATGGAGCTCACACCATTTTCTTGTGTCTTTCTTTGTCTTCGTGGTATTATTCTTTGCATGAAGCTTTAGCGGGTTGTCCTAGGTCACCCTACCTTGGCTTTGCCCTTTCTTCTATTATTTGGGGGTGCCTTTCACTTACTTCATATTCGTATATCCAAAGTCTCACTTCTTCTATTTAAATTTTTTCTCGATCTTGACATCATATCAATAGGCATTACCAATTGAGGAGATGTCCAAGAACTCCATCCTGTCATGGATGTACTTGTGTAAACAGTCATGGTGCTTGAGTAACGCATGCTGCTCAGAATCCTTGATACCCAACTTTATGCGAAGGGTATGAAAAATATTTGTGAACTTTGACATGTCTTGGTCCCTTCCTTGCCGCAGTGTGGTCCACTTTATGTATTTATCTTCATAGATCCCAACAGGGTAATATTGGTCCTTGATGATTTTTGGGAAATAATTCCAATTGGGTGTGATTGAAAACGATGAGGGTTCTCTCTCGTCCTTCTATTCACAATAGGTTTTCCGCTAGTCCTTAACATGGGGGGAGGCTTTGAGGAGTGAAAAAGTAATCTTTTATCGATTGGAAAATTATGAACCAAAAAATATTCTTTCAACAAATTTAACAATCTATCTATGACATTTGCATCTATCTGGCCTTCAAATATGGGAATGTCAAAGTTAACTTGTACCTTAAAGGGAGTGGTGCCTCCAGAGTGGCTATTAGATGAATATGCATCGCATGTGGGTAGTCATTGAAGGATTTTGGCAAAGTTGTCCATCACTGCATTCCTTTATCACTTGAGGGCTTCTTAGAGCAATATTTTGAAAGGATCTCTTGCTCCCTCATCTTTCTTTTCTTTTGCCACGGAAGGTCATCGGGCTTTGCGAGGTTGGTCTTGCAAATATTCAACCAATTCAACTCCTAACTCCTTATACACAGAGAAAGAGCAAACCACTATGATATCACTGATCTGAACTTATGAAAGAACACAACATAACACAGATATAAACATAAATACAAAGATGCAGCAGAAATGCAAACTTCATTTCATTAACATCAGAGAACTAAAATATGCTTACATCCAAAATGGAAATAAACTAGCTTGGGCGATGATAGCTTATCTCTGAGAAGAGATGTGGCAACTACATGCCTATGAATTGGGTTACAATGAGGCTCAAGTGCCTTTTTATTATTGAACAACAAAGGGAAACCATAAACAACCCAAAATCTAACCCTAGGAGATGGAACACCAAGAGTTTGTGGGCCCTGTTGGGGTTAGTTGGGCAGCTAGCTTCCTAGGGTCATAACTTAGACATATGATCTTCGTTTGGTGCGTACGATACCTCTTTAAGAATATCTTTTTGAGTACTACAGGATATACAGTAGGCCCATGCCTATGGCTATAAGTTTGTGGCAGACTTAAAAAAACACCGTTTAGAGGGTTAAAACAACTCCGAAAGTTCATGATCCAAAAAAATGCTAAAAATAGTAAATGTTGTTATAATCAAGGAAACTGATGACACTGACTTGGGGTCTAGATGAAATAGGCTAGTGGCCTCTAATATCCACCTGGATTATCTTTAACCTATTAGCTATTGTGGACAAAACATTAGCAATCAAATAATGTTGTCGTAATGGAATGGGTTTTTTTGTGGGTTGACGATGTGGCTATGGTTGTCAGAGTGCTCCCATTTCTTTCATCAAGTATAGGTGTGGAGTGTGGTAGTTGTGTGGAGCTCTGCACAATGAGCTTCACACTTTTGTAATTGACTTATATATTCTATTTTTATACACAACCAAACTATTAAGAAACAAAAAAAAATAATCAAGATGACAATTTATTCATATGGAAGCTTGCAGTTGCAACAAAAGGGTATTGTGTGAAAGTTCATTGTGTGGAGGTCCTTCGCACAAGGACCTCCGCACAATGAAATTTCACACAAAGACAAACTTCCACACTTGCATTCATGGCAGTGTTATGCAGTTATGTTCATCCAATTCTAATATGTGACAAATTAAATTATGAATATTTTGATATGTTCTTTGTTTGTACCCATGTAAGAATTTTGAAGATGGGTCATTATTAAAGTTAATCTAGTTATTAGAAAATGAAAATGACACTTAAAATCTAATGGGTCTATCCAATTTCAAAATATGCAGCTCAAACATCTCTAAAACTGATAAAAGATGGGCTTGGTTAGTAAATTATGGTCAATAATTGTGGTCGGTTGATTATTTGTACAACTATATTTAAAATTACATATAAGATTCAGGTTAGTGTTAAAAATAGAAGAATCAAATTAATTGAATTGACAAGTGTGGAACACCACCTGGACATTGTCTCTGCAGAACAGGCACTACAATTATAATCATTACATGAGAAATATATAATTCACACACAATTAGGGAAGTTGAAACAACACCCTAGAAATCAGGAACAAATTTCTAAGGTTCGGTTGAACCGTCACTCTATTAATACATTTCATCATTAATCTCAACCGTTAAAAAAATTTAAAACATGACATACCATCTTTTTTACCCAAAAAAAAAAAAGAAAAATCGAGTGAACACAATACTAATAACCCGTAATTAAATGTGTTTTGGACACTTGGCATTACTTGTTTGACATGTAGTGTGTCTAAGTGGCGAGTCCAAAGCCTTGCATTTGCTCTTACCCTAAACCCATTTCAATGTTTGCGCTAGCTTTTGCATGATTATTAGAGAAAACTAGTCCACATGTAAAATCGATGGTCATATCTATTTTTTTGGCATTACTTATTGAAGACATTGTGTCTACGTGGATGCCCTATGTAAAATTGTCCCCATCGAAAATGGAAAGAGTGTGAAGTGGAGAGGTTTTATTGTGCAAAGTGCGGAGTTCGCTTCACACAAGATGTAAAATATTAAAAAACAAAACTAATAAAAACATTAAAAAAAAAATATTAAGCAATAAAAACTATTAATAATTTCACAAATGACATAGCTGAAACAAAGGTATATGCTCTTAATACATATAATTTAGAGATTATTCTAATATTTAGAGTTTTTGAGATTTAACTTATTCTTAATTTAGAAAGAGAGATTGAGAAAATTTCTTAACCATCTCAAACCAATATCTCAAATATAGAATGTAAGCATTAACTCATAAATTATTCTAATATATAAAGTTTCTGAGATCTAACTTATTCCTAATTTAAAAAGAGAGATGAGAATTTCTCAATCATCTCAAATCAACATCTCAAATATAAAATGTAAGCATTAACTCCAACAAAACAAATTAAAAAACACTCAGAAATGTTAATTTGTTATCGTTATAACTTTGAGTGCCAATCTATCTATAGTTTACTGTTCAACTTTATGTCTCAATATTTAGCTTTGAGTGTAGAATTGTCATGTCAATTTTGTATCAGTTTAAACATGTACATTTTTAAATTAAAATATTTGTTTTAAAATGTATAGTTATTGTTATATAATTTAATTAATTCATTTGTAAAGGCATTGCACAAGTAGCTTTAATATGAGTTGATATTGATTTCTAGAAATTCAATATTTAATTGAGCTTTGTATTTTCACGTTGATATTTAGTTTTGAGTAAAATCGTTATAGTAAATTATTAGTTGTAGTAGACAAAAAAATTGGAGTTGTTTTTGTATGATTTTTTAGTGTTGGAATCTGTTGGAAAGTTAAATTTTTATTGTGTTATTTAAATTGGTTTTTTTTATGGTGTATATGGATTCAGCACCTGAAAAATCCTAGGGCACTTCAATTGTGCAGGATTACCTATTAAGTTTGTGATTTCAATCAATTCTTGTCAGATTTTAGAGAAATTAAATTGGAAAAACCGACCGAAAAACTTCCAAAAAATCAAACCAAAAACCACTAAAAAAATTAACAATAAAATAATGTTGTCATAATGAAATTTTGAGAAAAAAAAAAATAGAAGTTAATCTAGATAAGAATTTATGGTTAATCGATATAATAATTTATGGTTCTCTATGCCACTGTCTTTAACAACGTTGGAGCAGATGAGAATGCTTCCTCCACATTGTATAGGATGATGTAATCCTTGTGTTGGGCTCAATTTAATTCATAAATTTTATCATAATAAATTTATGAGATATTGGAATAGTATTATTATCTTTGTAGTTCATAATATCTAAAATTATAGAGCATAAATTAATGTGATAAAAGAACATCTAAAGTATATAGTTTTAATAGGATAGTTCTAAATGAATGTTAAAATATATTTTTTTTTAATTGGCATAAAAGAGTTAGTACACATATCGAATAATAATAACTGTAAAAAAAAAGTATGGCTTTTTATTGGCAAAATTAGTACAATATTATACAGATGCCACTTGAAGGATTAAGTCTGATAGAATATAAACATAATAATCATTCTATTAAAATTTCAGAAAGAATATTTACATGACTTCATGGCTAGTTACTGGAACTTCTGCCTCCTTTTTTGAGAATCCTCCTTCTATACATAACATTTATAATTAAAAACAACATTTCAACTGAATAATGATACAGTGGCCCTGTCCTAGAAATCTAAACTAACTTACAGCAAATTAAATACTTGTTACATTTATATCGTTATTCCATGTGGGCAATTTACTAGTTCATCAAAACAACCTACAGTTCAGCTTCTTCCAGAATTAGGACAAGTCTTAAACTAAATTCTGCTAATTTATAATTTACACAAATTTACAATTGAAAGAAATGTGTTTCCTTTTTAGAAATTCATGACCCCTTGGGGTTTCCAACAAAATGTATTGTCCAATGATGATGTTTATGTATCATTTTGCTTAATTTCTAACCATCATCGAGCCATGGATATTTTTAGGATTGGTTGAATGATGAATTTTACATCAACAAAGCAAGTTTAGTTATATGTGTCAATTTTATTCTTGAACTTTCTTAATAAAATATCTATTAACTTTTAATATTATATATATATATTATATTATATATATTATATATATATATAATATATATATATAATTAATTAAATAATTGATTTTATTTACTCTCACAGGCTATATAATAATATAGCTTTTTTATTTAATTGTTTATGAAAATAATTTTTTAAAAACACAAATTTTTATTTATTTTTAATGTTAATATATTTCAAGATTCAAAAGAAGGAAGGTCTGTAAATTTCACATACCATTGTATGCTATGTTGCATGGAGTTTCTGGCAGTTGGGAAAGTTGGAGAACTTGGATACAGCTGTCCGGAACGGCTAGAGGTTTCCCATAAATTTACAGGAAATGATTTAGTTGGGAACAATAATATTTATATAATAAAAAATATAAAAATATTTTTAATTATTATATTTATATAATAATCAAAATATTCAAATATTAAAATCAATTTAATTATATAAATCTCTCTTATGTATAAATATATTCTTTGAGTGTCTCTCTGGCTGACTCTCTCTCATATATATATATATAATATTAAAATGTCAAGTTCATTATGATACATGACGAGTCTTTGAAACAATCTGGCTTAAAAATACAAAAGAATAGTTTTACATATGTTTTTCTAGTTATTCTTAAGAGAAAAAGTAAAGCAACTCTAATGTTTAAGTATTCACTGCCACATATAATATGAACACACAAACTTCTACAATATCTATACATAAACAACAAAATAAATAATCATCAGCGTGACATCCCAGCCCTTACATCGAGGTGCCACACACTTCCATAACCATAAAGAGATTGCCCCAGTTTCTCAATTAAGGATATCAGTGTTAAGGATGTCTTTGGGCTTTCTTCCTGTGAAAGTTTCAATTTAGGCTCATGTTTTGTGGGAAGGTTTCAACTTAGGTTCATGTTTTGTGGGCAGTTCAACTTATTTTCTCTACAGCCTTTGGATTCCCTGACCCAGGCGGAAACTCCCAAAAAACAGTGTTCAAAGCTCCCGGAACTTTCCCAAACTCCCGTTAGAGCTCCCCTGAAAAAAAGAAAGGTTCCCATACAATTCCAAAGCTCCCAGGGGTCCACGAACCATTGAAACAGGTTTCCCAATTCTTAAGAGCAATCACTGTATAACATATGGTTATACAAATATACATTAAAAATTCAAAAGAGAAATAAAAAGTATTATTGAAATACTATTGGATATATCCAAAATGAGTTATCGAATTAGTTAATTACTTAATAAGTGTAAGCGTCATCGGGGTTGGATTTTCGTGTGAAAAAAATATATATATTATTTATATTTTTAATTTAATAAATAAATAAATTTGAAAAACATGAATTTTTTTATATTTAAAAATAATTTAATTAATAATAAATAAATTATATATGTTTATTTTAAATTTTATAAAATATTAAGTTATATAGATTATTTAAAAATATTTGTTTTTTTAAATTTAATTTAATTAATTATTTAGCTAAATATTAATATTTTTATTAAAATATATTATTAATTAAAATAAATTAAAAAAAAAATTAAAAATTTAAGGTTTTTTCTTTTCATGCAAGTTAAGCAGCTTAGTTTTTCTTTTGCATGAAGTTAAGCATTGTTCTTTCATTTAAGTAAAGCATTTACTTTAGATATGATCAGAATAATTGTACGAGGTAATCCTAATAATTCGTGCCGTACGAGGTAAGAACGGTGGGCTTACGGCCCTCAATAAATCTCATGTTATGGGGCCATAAATGAACAGCGGGTGTATATGTCTACTGTTCCATTTCGGCCTTAGCAAAATCGAAAAATAGACATATACATCCGCCGTTCATTTATGACCCAATAACATAAGAAATATGGCTGGCTGTGGGCTTACGCTTCATTAATTATTCTTCTTCTGGGCAAAGGCATTGTTGGCGCGCAGCCGAGATTTTTGCATTCTCAAACACGCTCCGCAAGGGAGTGTGTATAAAATCATCCCCACAAACTCTCTTTTCTGTGAATCCGCGTTATGCTTATTGTCTAGTACTGTTGTTACGCTCTCTTTCAGTTTTCCTGTAACTGAGCTCTGCGTATCATTTTCTCTCCTTCGAGTTGCTGCTGTTGCTGAGGAGTGCGGTTGGGTTTTCCGTGGTCAGGTTTGGTGGTTTTTTTTCAGAGTAGCATTTACATTGTTAAATTTGGCTATTAAGTTTATAAAGACATACATATTCTAATTTTTCTGGTTTTGAATTTGTGACTTTAAAAAAAATACATGCTCTTAACCATTAAATCCACAAATTATATATAGTTTTAAACATATATATAATTTGTAAAATACTAAATTTATTAAATCCATTTCTATTATTTTTGAGAAATTTATTTTTTATATCAAACTTGAAAACAGAAATGATTTTTCCTTTCAAGTCAAAAGTGCTCCATATAATATTTTTGAAATAAAAATTATAAAAATTCAATTTATTAAACCCATTTTTATTATTTTTCAGAAAACTTATTTTTTATATCAAATTCTGGATACAAAAATTCTGTTATGGATTATTTATATTATTATATATATATATATATATATATATATATATATTATTTTTTAAGAGTAAATATTTTTAAATAGTTTACAAGATTTTTAAAGGAAATTCATTTTTTATATCAAATTTTTCATACAAAGATTTTGTTATGGATTTTATATATAATTAATTATTTTTAAGATTAAATATTTTTAAATGGTTATAAGATTTTTAATGGAAATTCCTTTTAATAAAGTAAGGTTGAATATTTAGAGTAGGTTTTTTGTGATAACAAATAATCTTAGATGACTTATGTGAAGAAATAAGATTTTTTTTTAGATATGACTTGATTTTATGTTTTAGTAAATAGTTTAAAAGAATGAAATCTAGTCTCCAACTTTATAAATATGATTTATTGTCTTATATTATAAATTTTATGATTTAGCATAATATTAAAACCCATAAAGGAATTATATCTTTTTTATAATTCCAATTTCATCCACAACAACTTTTTTTTAAAAGACAAATTCATATCCATCTTCATAAGTGAGATATGTAGATATTTTTAATTCGCTATTAATAAGACTTTGAGAATCATGTCAACCATAAATATTCTCAACCTTACAATGACCAATAATTTTCAAGGTATTTGGAAAAAAAAAATAGAGAAACAAATTTTGATATTTAAGACTACACATAATAATATAGATAATGACTATTAAAAAGGGTTTTGTTATCTTATATGTCACAGAAATTAAAAGGAAAAAGAAAAACAACTTTGATGATAGCATTTAACCACTTTTACAATTAAGTAGATAAATTTGCATTTACTCAAAAAATATGATATGAAGAAGTTAGCATGCTTATATCATTATACCTCAGTATACAAAGAAGTTAGCATGCTTATATCATTATACCAAGTATATAAGGAATGAGTTAATAAGTGAAAAACTCATTTTTTTGTAAAATCATTTTTCCAATAATGTTGAGATAAAATCGATGACAGGAAATATATAATGCCTCACCAAATTCTTTTTCAAATTGGAGGATGGTTAATAAGAACGTCAAATTTATGTCAGAGTAATAAGAAAGTCAAATAGTAAGATCATTAATAAAAACATCAAATTTATATCGGAGTAATAAGAAAGAAAAAACATTTGTAATACCATATTATGTTCAAATGACATTAATATAAAATACAATGAAAATGAAAATTAAATAAATTATCTATTATTTGTTTTAATTAACAAATATCATTATAATTTGACTTTTTAAAACCAAGTTAACACATATATATATTATATATATATATTATCTAATATATATATATAATTATATATATATAATATATATATAATTTATTTTCTAATATTTTATTTCATAATTATAATATAATTTTATTTAATTAATTAAATATTTTTAAACATTCCTCTAAACATACTACATCTTTCATAATACATCTTTTCTACTATATAAACATTGTGTACATTATATTTAATTACTTTTTAAAAAATAAGAAATTATTAAAATTAATCTAGTAATTATTTTATTTATCAATCAATAATGTAGAAAAGAATATAAAATTTTCATTACATATTATAATTATTATTCAATATTAAACAAAAACAATATTTAAATATACTTATAAATTTTTATAAAAAATTTTATCAAAAATTCAATATTATTTTAAATTATTATTATTTTTTAAACTTATTACATTTTACAAATATAATTTATTTATATATTTAAATATTTAAAAATATAATTATAAAATTAACAATAAATATAAGGATGATAAATTCATAATTATTTTATTTAATTAATGAAATATTATCTTTTAATTAACAAATATTTATTTAATGTTTTTTCATTCACAATGAACACACTTTTATCTTTACTATAAAAATGATTACAATAATTATCTTTAATTTGTTCTTAAAAATATGTGCACTACAACACCAAAGATTCTTCTTTTCTTACAATTGGCCAAATATGTGCACAACACCATCAAAGATTCTTCCTTTCTCACACACTCCAACTTATGCATAAAATGAATGGTCCAAAACTCTCCCACTATTGAAGCTTCAAACCATCCATTTTCAAAACCATTTTTTTAATGTTTCATTTCAATTTTCTATTAATTAAGCTTGGTATATTATTTGGTTGTAAAATATGTTATTAATAGCAATATAAGTTAGAGTTGGCTTTTTCAATGCCTTATTTCCCTATGAGTTAACTATGGTGAGTTGTAAGCTTACATAGGGACTTGCATTTGTCCAATTGTCGTAATTATCCTTAACCGACACTGAGCTTCCTCCATTGCTATATAATGGAGGCTTTCTATGTACATTAACATAAGTTTGTGAGTAACTCAATACTCTTTCATGGTATACAATGTCAACCAAATACATATATGACTTCTTCAATGAATATCATTTACAAATCCTCTTAACTTTTCAAGAAATCCTCTTAATGTTTCGCAGAGATCAAAGAGATGAGTGTAGGTGGTGCTACCTCCAATATCTTGTATAACTTATTGCCCAAGTAATAATAACAATGCGAGGCCTAGACTCATACAGAGCATGACGTTTCCACAAGTATGCTTGGCCTAATAATACATCACAAACTTCAAGAGGAGCAGCATCACACAGTACCTTGTTCGTGAAGGGCTTGATGTTGTAAGATAGGTGACACTGATGGCTGACGCAAAGATCTCGTCCTTAGTAAGCAACCCCATGGTGTATGGATGAGGGTGTTGTGTGGTTGGTAGGCCCAACCACTTCACAACCTCTGCTGAAATGATGTTGTTTTGACTCTTTTTTCAATGATGAACTGCAATGAAAAAGCCTTCACCCACATTTGTGAGTGGAAGAGATGCCCCCCCTCCTCTGGATCTTCGGGCTTAATCTTCTAGATCTTGGTGGTGGAAATGGTGGCACTATGTTCCTCATCAATACTCTACTTCCCTTTGTCATTCCACTTGTCGAGTTCTCACTCAGAGTCGAAACATGCATTTGATTCAGAAGACTTCAACTCGACCACCAATCACTACTTGGCTCGATACTAACTTGTGTTGTGAGTGGGGCTCTTATGTAACTCACACCATTTTCTTGTGTCTTTCTTTGTCTTCATGGTGTTATTCTTTGCGTGCAGCTTCGGTGGGTTGTCCTGGGTCGCCCTACCTTGGCTTTGCCCTTTGTTCTATTATTTGGGGGTGCCTTTCACTTACTTCATATTTGCAAATCCAAAGTCTCGTTCTTCTATTTAAATTTTTTCTCGATCTTGGCATCACATCAACTAATTGTGAGTTCAGTCAATTAATGCATGCATGCATCCAACTAGTGTATTCCAGATAACTAAAGATTCTCTCATCAAAAACTCATGCATGTCTATTTAGAGAAAGACCCATTTGAGCTAAATGTCAAGGATAGGTTACTATCAGTTGCATGAGTTTTCCTATAAAGGAAACTCATCCATTCATAAGGAACAAGGTCCTTGAGGATTGTGCAGTTTTATAGGGTGTGAGATCATTGTGAGAGATCAGTGTTACACTTGGTAACAGGAGGATCACCCAGGAGAATCTGGGCAAGGAAATAGGAGGCTTGGAAGGCAGAGGAGAAGGCTTGTGAGAAGTTTGTTTGCTTGTGAGCATCCAAGAGGATTGTACTGAGAGCTGGCTAGCTGTGAGAGGTAAGGCTTTGTGTAATCTTGATGTATTTCCACCTTGTATGATAATACAGATAGTGGGGTTTTTAGTTTAGGCTTTCCCCTAAGTATTCTTTTGTGTTTCATGTGCTTTGATTCTTCTCTGGTTATATGTGTTCCGATTGATCTTGCTCAAATATTTTAAGCTTTCACAAGTTTGATAGTAAAAGCAAATTAAAGTATTTTGCTTCAGTTATATTGCATTATCAGGTTAATCTACAGTAAGAATTTCTATAAGTGTGAGGATGAGTGGTTTTTGGAGGGGGGCATGAGTGGTAAGTGGTAAGTGAGGGGGGGTGAAAAATGATACCAAAGGGACATGTAGCGGAGGCGCCCAACGGGGAAACCACTTTTCGGACCCCCACTCGCTAATAAAGGGAAACATGCCGGGGGGGGCGAAAAGGCCTGATAGCCGTTGATCTGAGCGGAGTCAACATTGGTTTTCTAGAGATAGGGGGTGTTGATCTGACGGGCCCGACAACCTTCTAACTCCATTGCATAAAATATCGCGTACGAGGAGTTCCTGCATATTGCAATCGTAATGCAGGAGAGGGTGTGAGGATGCGTAACCTTTGCTTTGTGCAATTTCCAATTTCGGGATTGATGGTGTCATCAATGCCACATGGAACCTCCTGAGTGGTGACACGTGTCACCCATAAATGCCCCCATAAGACCCTGAAAATTCCCAATTTGCATGCCATGTGTCCTCTGTACTGCCACGTCATACTTATGTCAGTTGCCCTATGGATTCATCTTGACCAATGGTGCTCTGCCATGTGGCCCTTGGAGAGGAGAGAAAAGGCTTGCCTACCTCTGGTTTTGCAATTGGTTTCTTTTGTAAAATGAAATCGGCGCCTCTCAATGCTTTAATATTAAAGCCCAATTCTTGGCAATTTTCATGACCAAGTGCGTGCGCACACCCTTTTGAACCTACGATCATCGATATCACTGGTATGGAATTTTGAGAAAAAAAATAAAAGTTAATCTAGATAAGAATTTATGGTTAATCGATATAATAATTTATGGTTCTCTATGCCACTGTCTTTTAACTACGTTGGAGCCGATGAGAATGCTTCCTCCACATTGTATAGGATGATGTAATCCCTGTGTTGGGCTCAATTTAATTGATAAATTTTATGATAATAAATTTATAAGATATTGGAATAGTATTATTATCTTTATAGTTCATAATATGTAAAACTATAGAGCATAAATTAAAGTGATAAGAGAACATCTAAAGTATATAGTTTTAATAGGATAGTTTTAAATGGACGTTAAAATAATTTTTCTTTTTAAATGGCATAAAAGAGTTAGTACACATATCGAATAATAATAATTGTAAATAAAAATTATGGCTTTTTATTGGCAAAATTAGTACAATATTATACAGATGCCACCTGAAAGATTAAGTCTGATAAAATACAAACATAATAATCATTCTATTAAAATTTCAGAAAGAATATTTACATGACTTCATGGCTAGTTACGGGAACTTCTGCCTCTTTTTTTGAGAATCCTCCTTCTATACATAACATTTATAATTAAAAACAACATCTCAACTGAATAATGATACAGGGGCCCTGTCCTAGAAATCTAAACTAACTTACAGCGAATTAAATACTTGTTACATTTATATCATTATTCCATGTGGGCAATTTACTAGCTCATCAAAACAACCTACAATTCAGCTTCTTCCAGAATTAGGACAGGTCTTAAACTAAATTCTGCTAATTTATAATTTATACAAATTTACAATGGAAAGAAATGTGTTTCCTTTTTAGAAATTCAGGAACCTTTGGGTTTCGAACAAAATGTATTGTCCAATGATGATGTTTATGCATCATTTTGCTTAATTTCTAACCATCATCGAGCCATGGATATTTCTAGGATTGGTTGAATGATGAATTTTGCATCAACAAAACAGGTTTAGTTATATTTGTCAATTTTATTCTTAAACTTTCTTAATAAAATATCTATTAATTTTTAATATTTTATATATATATTTTAATTAATTAAATAATTGTTTTATTTACTCTCAAAGGCTATATTTTTTATTTAATTGTTTATGAAATAATTTTTTAAACACAAATTTTTATTTATTTTATTGTTAATATATTTCAAGATTCAGAAGAAGGAAGGTCTGTAATTTCACATTACCATTTATGCTATGTTGCATTGAGTTTCTGGAACGTGGGAAAGTTGAGAACTTGGATACAGGCTGTCCCGAAATGGTTAGAGGTTTCCCCAAAAATTTACAAGAAATGACTTAGTTGGGAACAGTAGATATTATATTATAATAAATATATTATATATTTTTTTAATTATATAAATTTATATAATAATCAAAATTATTCAAATATTAAAATCAATTTAAATATATAATCTCTCTTATGTATAAATATATTCTTTGAGTGTCTTTCTCCCTGACTCTCTCTCTTTTATATATATAAAATATTAAAATGTCAAGATCATTATGATACATGACGAGTCTTTGAAACAATCTAGCTTAAAAATACGAAAGAATAGTTTTACATATGTTTTTCTAGTTATTCTTAAGAGAAAAAGTAAAGCAACTCTAATGTTTAAGTATTCACCGCTACATATAATATGAACACACAATCTTCTACGATATCTATACATAAACAACAAAATAAATACTCATCAGCGTGACATCCCAGCCCTTACATCGAGGTGCCACACACTTCCATAACCATCAAGAGATTGCTCCAATTTCTCAATTAATGATATTAGTGTTAAGGATGTCTTTGGGCTTTCTTCCTGTGAAGGTTTCAATTTAGGCTCATGTTTTGTGGGAAGGTTTCAACTTAGGTTCATGTTTTGTGGGCAGTTCAACTTATTTTCTCTACAGCGCGGAAACTCCAAAAAAACAGTTTTCAAAGCTCCCGGAACTTTCCCAAACTCCCATTACAGCCCCCCTGAAAAAGAAAAGTTCCCATACAGTTCCAAAGCTTCCAGGGGCCCACAAACCATTGAAACAGTTTTCCCAATTCTTAAGAACGATCACAATATAACATAACATTTATGTTATACAAATATACATTAAAAATTCAAAAGAGAAATTAAAAGTAAATTAAAAGTATTATTGAAATACTATTGGATATATCCAAAATGAGTTATCAGAGTTAGTTAATTACTTAATAAGTGTAACCGTCATCCCAGGTTGGGGTTGGATTTTCGTGTGAAAAAAATATATATTAAATTATTATATTTTTATTATTAAAATAAATAAAATTTGAAAAAACATAATTTTTTTATATTTAAAAATATTTTAATTAATAATAAATTAATTTATATTGTTTATTTAATCTATAAGATATGTTATATAGACCATTTAAAAAATATTTTTTTTTTTTAAATTTATATTTAAATTAATTATTTACTAAATATTAATATTTTATTAAATTATATATTAATTAAAATAAATTTAAAAAAAAAATATTTAATCTTTATTTTTTGGTTTTTTCTTTTCATTCAAGTTAAGCAGCTTAGTCAGTATGTTATAAAACTGCTTTTGCTTGGCTAAGAGCTCGTCTTCCTCGGACGTAAGGAAACAGTTAAAGGCCCAAGACCCAGAGGCATGTGGGAGCAGGAGTGAAAGCCTGCTTCCTTACGGACCACCAACATGTTACAGGTGGCGTGATTTTCCTTGATAACGGACCACCAGCAAGTTATTACAGGTGGCGTGATTTTCCTTGATAACGATGATGAGTCAAATCCATCATTCGTTGATAGCAGCCAGAGATGGCTGTCCTCACTGTTGATTTGACACCTAAGTTTGATAAATTTTGCCACCTTCGAAAAAAAGAAAAGAAAAAAGTTAAACAGCTTAATTTTTCTTTTGCATGAACTTAAGCATTGTTCTTTCATTTAAGTAAAGCATTTACTTTAGATATGATCAGAATAATTGTACGAGGTAATCCTATTAATTCGTGCAGTACGAGGTAAGAACAGTGGGCTTACGCTTCATTAATTATTCTTCTTCTGGGCAAAGGGATTAAAGGCATTCACGACGTTGGCGCGCAGCCGAGATTTTTGCATTCTCAAACACGCTCCGCTAGGGAGTGTGTATAAAATCATCCCCCAGAAACTCTCTTT
Source organism: Pinus taeda (assembly GCA_000404065.3). Taxonomy (NCBI): domain Eukaryota; kingdom Viridiplantae; phylum Streptophyta; class Pinopsida; order Pinales; family Pinaceae; genus Pinus; species Pinus taeda. The sequence goes on from APFE030622679.1 coordinate 43,752, forward strand.
TCTGTGAATCCGCGTTATGCTTATTGTCTAGTACTGTTGTTACGCTCTCTTTCAGTTTTCCTGTAACTGAGCTCTGCGTATCCATTTTCTCTCAGATATATATTAATTATTTTTAAATAGTTACAAGTTTGTTATTGGAAATTCATTTTTTAATATCAATTTTTCATACAAAGATTTTTGTTTGGATTTATTTATTATAATTAATTAATTTTTAAGATAAATATTTTTAAATGGTTATAAGATTTTTAAAGGAAATTCCTTTTAATAAAGTAAAGTTGAATATTTTAGAGTAGGTTTTTTGGATAACAAATCATTTTAGATGACTTATCCGAAGAAATAAGATTTTTTTTAGATATGACTTGATTTTATGTTTTAGTAAATAGTTTAAAAGAATGAAATCTAGTCTCCAACTTTATAAATATGATTTATTGTCTTACATTATAAATTTTATGTTTTAGCATAATATTAAAACCCATAAAGGAACTATATCTTTTTTATAATTCCAATTTCATCTACAATAACTTTTTTTTAAAAGACAAATTCATATCCATCTTCATAAGTGAGATCACAATATGTAGATATTTTTAATTGGCTACTAATAAGACTTTGAGATCATGTCAACCATAAATAGTCTCAACCTTACAATGACCAATAGTGTTCAAGGTATTTGAAAAGAAAAAAAATAGAGAAACAAATTTTGATATTTAAGACTACACATAATAATATAAGACTACACATAATAATATAGATAATGACTATTAAAAAGGGTTTTGTTATCTTATATGTCACAGAAATTAAAAGGAAAAAGAAAAACAACTTTGATGATATCATTTAACCACTTTTACAATTAAGTAGATAAATTTGCATTTACTCAAAAAATATGATACGAAGAAGTTAGCATGCTTATATGATTATAACTAAGTATACAAAGAAGTTAGCATGCTTATATCATTATACCAAGTATATAAGGAATGACTTAATAAGTGAAAAACTCATTTTTTTTTAAATCATTTTTCCAATAATGTTGAGATAAAATCGGTGAATGGAAATATATAATGCCTCACCAAATTCTTTTTCAAATGGGAGGATGGTTAATAATAACGTCAAATTTATGTCTGAGTAATAAGAAAGTCAAATAGTAAGATGATTAATAAGAACATCAAATTTATACCAGAGTAATAAGAAAGAAAAAACATTTGTAATACCATATTGTGTTAAAATGACATTAATATAAAATACAATGAAAATGAAAATTAAATAAATTATCTATTATTTGTTTTAATTAACAAATATCATTATAATTAAATTTATTTGACTTTTTAACAATTAATCATATATATATAATTTTATTTTTTATTTTAATTCATAATTATTAATTTATTTTTATTTAAATTAATTAAATAATTTTTAAACATTCCTCATAAACATTACTACATCTTTCTAATACATCTTTTCTACTATATAAAACATTGTGATAATTATATTTAATTACTTTTTTCAAAAAATAATGAAATTATTAAAAATTAATCTGAGTAATTATTATTATTTTCACATCAATAATGTAGAGAAAGAATACTTAAAATTTTAATACATATTATAATTATTATTCAATATTTAAGCAAAACCAATTATTTAAATATATACTTTAAATTTCATAAATAAGTTATCAAAATCAAATATATTTTAATATTATTATTTTAACTTATTACATTTACAAGATGATAACTTATATTTATATATTTAAATATTTAAAAAAATTAATAATAAATTAATAATAAGGATAAATTCATAATTATTTTATTTAATTAATGAAATATTATCTTTTAATTAACAAATATTTATTTAATGTTTTTGCATTCACAATGAACACACTTTTATCTTTACTATAAAAATGATTACAATAATTATCTTTAATTTGTTCTTAAAAATATGTGCACTACAACACCAAAGATTCTTCTTTTCTTACACAGGCCAAATATGTGCACAACACTATCAAAGATTCTTCCTTTCTCACACACTCCAACTTATGCATAAAATGAAGGGTCCAAAACTCTCCCACTAGTGAAGCTTCGAACCATCCATTTTCAAAACCATTTTTTTAATGTTTCATTTCAATTTTCTATTAATTAAGCTTGGTATATTATTTGGTTGTAAAATATGTTATTAATAGTAATATAAGTTAGAGTTGGCTTTTTCAATGCCTTATTTCCCTATGAGCTAACTATGGTGAGTTGTAAGCTTACATAGGGACTTGCATTTGTCCAATTGTCGTAATTATCCTTAACCGACACTGAGCTTCCTCCATTGCTATATAATGGAGGCTTTCTATGTACATTAACATAAGTTTGTGAGTAACTCAATACTCTTTCATGGTATACAATGTCAACCAAATACATATATGACTTCTTCAAAGAATATCATTTAAAAATCCTCTTAACTTTTCAAGAAATCCTTAGGAATTAAAATCTTTAGTTAAAATATGTGCCCAAAAAACCTTTTGGCTTCCAAATTCTTACCACAAACATTTGAGGGACTCAAAAAAATACCATGTCAACCAATGCAGGCCATGCATTGCGATTCCTCTTGTCATTCCCATCCGGAGCAGTTTAGCTGGAATTTAACTTAATTAATTGCTTTGTTAGAACTGCAACAATTGGGCTAACTCCTAGCTGTCCAAAACAACGCATCAAGTAGCATTTACTGATGATTTGGAGCCATGATGTTTCAAATGGCTTGTCTGTTCAACTTATTCACATATGTTTCCTCCTTTTTAAACGGAATAAAAAATGCGCAATTAAAAAATACATAACCTGAATTGCTTGGGATGAACAATGTGTTGTGCCACTTGCACATGGGTTGCACCAATAACTTGTTGGTCTCAGCTTCAGAGACTGAATTACAACACCTTAAAAAATTTGAGCTAGAGATAATTGTTGATAAGGTGCTAAGATCTCCTTCTTCCACCCTTTATGATGTTGATTGTTAAAAGACTGAAGCTGATGATCATGATGCATCAAATTCCTTTGTCACACCCAGTTTTGAAAAGAATACCACTGGTATAAGATCCTGATTGCTAAGCAAAATGGGATATACTAGAGGAGGACTTGGACAAAATGGAAAGGAAATTGTTGTTCCTATTAACCTTGTAGTGCAAACATCAAGAGTAGGTCTTGGATACGATCCTACTATTGCCTCATCACCTACATCTAACTATGAAGTGCTCGAAGAAAATGCAACTGATAAACAAATTGATGACATGGCTATAAATGCCATTCCAAATGAAAATGTTGTGGCACCTAGCTTTGAATCTTTAAAAACAAAGACTGAGGCATCTCCACATCCTCATCAAAGGAAATCATTCAGGTTCCAACATTTTTGGTTAAATAGTAGTCCAACATTTAGATCGTTACATACAAGACGTGAAAGAATGAATTATGGACCAATGCCAATCATCAAGATTGATTGTGTATGGATCCATGAATGGTCGTGGCATCATTTGAACCAATTTTTGAAGAATTAATATCATTGTATTGCATCAATTGTTCATTGTTGATTGTCATTGTTCCCTTAGTTGTGCTTCAGGGGTCAAAAATTGCTGACAACGAAGACTGTTGATTCTTGCTTCTTCCACAGTTATGTTTGGGGGGGGGGGGGGATTAGATGGTGGCAAATATTGTTTTTGTTGCTTTGATCAATGTGATGGTGACAATGTTCATACAATTTTAGGAGTGTTTTTGTACGACATTTGTATACTTACAAGCCTCATTAGTTGTTTGTTGGTTGATGGTGTTGCTTCTATTTGAACCCTTTGTCCCAGTTCTTTACTGGCACCTAGTTTCTTTGAAACATTTTTTGGAGAAGTTGACAGTGTTTTCCACCCTTGTGCCTTTGCAACAATCCTACTTTTGAGATCGACCAACCTCATTGAGGTTTCATGGGTTTCATCTCTAGAGTTTTGGTACTTCAACATTTCATACTTCTTGATTAGAGTAGGCTTATGTTCTTTCCATTCAATAGATCATTATGGGATCTACATTTCATCTCCATGATAATTTGAGCACTAGCATCTTTCTCTCTTTTGGGGGGGGAGTTTTCTTCATATGGGTTTTTCTCTCTTTCTCTGCTTATGAGGGTTTGTTCGTGGGTACCTAATCATGCCTCGTTGTCAGGACTCATTCTTTGTTTTCTTTTTCTTTAGTTACTCCCTATGTTTTGCTTACGAGGGGGTGTTAGAGTTGGCTTTTCCAATGCCTCATTTCCCTATGAGCTAACTATGGTGAGTTGTAAGCTCACATATAGACTTGCATCTGTCCAATTGTCGTAATTATCCTTAATTGACACTGGGCTTCCTCCATTGGTATAGTGTGGAGTATTTCTATGTACATTAACATAAGTTTGTGAGTAATTCAATACTCTTTCAATATATTTGGTTTTATAATTTGAGTAGGTTTAATTATTAAGAATGTGTTTCTTCCTAAAAAATTATAGACTCAAATGTAAAGGGATACACCTCAAAAAACTTTATTAGTCAAATTGATGCCGCAAGCATAAAGAGGCCCCTTGTGTCACAAAGAAGGAAGTGACATAAAGCAATTTGGTACCTAGCTTATTATAATATAATTTAGATGGATCGTTGTTTTATTTTTTTCTCTTAGTAGAATTGGGATGTAGATATATTTTAAATTTTTTATTGCATAATATAGCCACACATAATTACAAAATTTAAGGATGTAGTTGCTTAGTTTGTATATTCCCACCATTTCTTCTTTTGTAACAAAACTAAATGGACACCACATAACACAAGTCCATATGAAAGCATCTATTGCATATGTTTTCCACAACAATTTTATATAATCAACAACATACCTATGTATTCTCTCTTCATGGTAGCATTGCCCACAAGTTATGCCTCTTCTTGCAATCAATGGTTAGTTTATAAACCAAGAAAATCATCCTCTCTCATATGGAGACTTCTATCATATCTAGGTTATACAGACACTTTTTCATGCTATGGAAAATTTCCTCTATGTCCACACCTATATTGAATATGGACTCTCATCATCAAGAGCATCATGCATAACATAACTCAATCATGGTTCAATACACTAATAAACTTCTCTGCACAATTCTCCAACTCAATATTAATGGAACCACTACTTAATTCTTCTACATTGAGATATATACATAATGCTACGGATTCACAACATCATTATTCTCTATAGGAACAAACATTGTACATGATCAACATCCCAAAAACAATAATCATCCAAGTAATAACATGTAATCTACAGTCATGCACATAGAACTATACAACAATACAACCAAGCTAACCCATTCACATATATCCACAAGGATTTAATGTACAAATATGAATATTTTTATTCTTTTATGTACAAAATAAGTACAATGACTTAATGGCCACATATCAACTTATAGAACTCATTGGGTTGTCAAGTCCAAGGTTATGACAATCTCAACGTTTACCTTGTATCAATCTCAAGATTTCCTCTCTTCTTCTTCAAGCCACCTCTATTATTTTTGTCAGCTACTCCTCTACCTTTTACTTCCATATTCTCTTCTCATGCTACTTCAACTACTAATGCACATGTTCTTTCATTTCAACTTCTACCTTTTCATTTCTGTTTTGAAATCCATCTTCTTCTCAATGATTATTTTTCTATAACATGACCTTCGAGCTTCCACTCAATATCATGTTCCTTCTTCAACACATCCTTTGGAATCCCTTGTACACATTCATATAGATTTTATCTTGAACAATTCTATTTCTCTCATGCTTTGAATTACAAAGATTAGTATCACAATGTGTAGTATTGTTACATTTTGCAACAACATTGTCACATTCTGCAGCACATCCATTTCATACAATCTTTACATTGGAATCCTCAAAATGACTTTGTTTCTCCTATTAGATTCCCTAGGTTATTAAGAAATCATTCCTTCCTGCTTATGAGGTAAACTCTTCCAATTTCTTGTTACCCCATGCAACTTTCATCACTATTTCCTTCAATGGTTCTACATTCTTCATTGTTGTGCATTCAATTCTATAAAAAAATAAAATGCATCATCGCCTTGTTGCATGTTCTTCTATGCCATATTTCTCAATACATAACATGAGGGTGGCACCACATATATTGTATTCCACAACAATTATATATTCAACAACATCTCAGTGCTCTTTTATGGCAGCACTACCTACAATTTATGTCACTTCTTATAATCAACAGTTAGTTTATAAACCAAGCAATTTGTCCTCTCTCATATGGAGGCTTCTCATATCTAGGTCATGTAGGCACTCTTTCATGGTTTAGCAAAATTTGTATACTCATACATACATTCAATAGGAACTCTCATCATCATGAGCAACATACACAACAAAACTCAATCATGGCCCAACACATTAATAAACTTCTTTACACAATTTTGAGACTCACTAGTAATGGCATCACTGGCTAATATTTTTACATAAATATATATACATAATAATAGAGGGTCACAACAACATTTTTTTTATAGGAACAAACATTCTACATCCTCACAACATTAATCATCCAAGCAATAGAAATGTAATCTACAACAATGCTCACATAATTATACAACAGTATAACATATGGAGAGGGATTTAATATAGAAACTATTTTTTTATTCATTTATGAATAGGAGTAAATACAGTGGTCACTTATCAACTAGTTGGTTACCAAGCCCAAGGTCATGGTAACCTCAATGATTACCTTGTATCTCTCTTGAGTTCTCCTCTCTTATTCTTTGAGCCACTTCTATTCTTTTTGTCTGCTACTCTTTTTATCCTTGAGGTTGTATTTATTTATCTACAATGATATGCCTTCCTCTCAAATAGTTTTCTCATATTTCCTTACTATACCAATTCATATGCTCTTTCATTTTTAACTTTTACCTTTCATTTCCATTTTGAATTTATCTCTTCCCAATGATTCCTCTTTTGCGGTGTGACCTTCCAACTTGGACTCAATAGCATGCTACTCTTTTTATCCTTGAAATTGTATTTATTTATCTACAATGATATGCCTTCCTTCTCAAATAATTTTCTCATATTTCCTTAACTACCACTTCATATGTTCTTTCATTTTTAACTTTTACTTTTCATTTCTATTTTGAAATTTATCTCTTCCAAATGATTCCTCTTTTGCAGTGTGACTTTCCAAGTTGGATTCAATAGCTTGTGACTTTCCAGCTTGGACTCAATAGCATGCTCCTTGTTCAACACATCTTTTAGAATCCCTTTCACAGGTGTACATGTTTTATCTTATTATTTTTATTTTTTCATGATCTATGCTGCAAAGAGCACTATCATTACAACATCTCTATTATCTTAACTCAGGATCTACCAAACACCAAAATAAAGCAATATATTTTTATTTTATTTTGGCCAAATCAAAATGTTAAATAAGACTCTACAACATCTATCTGAATTCAAACTTCTGTGTGATTTTCATTATTCACATTGATTAGAACTATTTCGAATTATATTTGAATGGAATCTGCTTGGTTACATATTTAGTTGAAATACATCGTTTCTGTTAGGATATGTTCCTTATATTTCAATAGAATCCTTTTTGCATGGTTATATACTTTGTTGACCTACAACCTTTTGCCTACATGTATTTAATATAATAGAAGCATTTTTAAAGGTGGTTATTTGATAAGAGTTTATGTTTGTCAATTGATGAAGGGCATTGCCTTTTATTGCTCTGTGCAGATTATCTTTACTTACCATGGATGCTTCTGAGTTATCGAGTGAGATGGAGGATGTAGAAATGTTCGACACTGCCTCTGAATTCTCGAGTGAGATGGAAAATGAAGAAATGTTCAGCGCGTCTGAATTTTCAAGTGAGACGGACGAGGAACCAACTCTCAGCGGGAACAGCTCTGTTTCATCAATAAATACATCCTCAACCTCAGTTGAAAACCCTCCAGAAGCTATTCCAGATGGATCACATCTATTTCAGATTATAAAGATTGTATCTGACAAGCAGGAATTGAGCTTTGTAGAGAAGTTCCATCTCCCAAAAGAACAGATTTTGGGCCTGTGCAATAGAATTTTACCCAATTCTGCAGATAACCATGAGTATCCTATCAGAATCGATTTTAAGTCCTTGAATCAAGTATCGTTGCCCACAGTTGGCTTCTATGGGGACAAAAGAACGATGGGTAGAATATTGAAAGAAATGGGCGCGATAGATGATTCGATTCATAAGCAAATGGAGGAAGAAAAGTTCGAGGCAGGCTTGTACGTTGGTCGTTTGGAGCAAGTCATCATTGTTTTCTATTGGCATCAAGAAACCCATCTCACATATGCATCAAGGAAAAATGTTTCATGCAATTTTATACGCTATGTAGTGGACCTTTGTGATGATGTTTATGTGTGCGTTGAAGATCATAATCTTCTTGAAACTCTAGCTGCTTCTGTCGACACCACTTCTGTGCAATATACACCTCCAGATCGAACAGAGACAATTAAGATAGGCATTTTTCAAAGTTCTAAAAATGATGTCACGGTTTCGTCTGGTTTCCAAGTAAACATTGGAAGGCATATCAGTACGCCAAGTACTGAAGGCGTTGCTATTATGCCTCGACAAACATTGTTCTTTGCTGAAGGATATCACCGCTGTGCTTTTCTCACTGCGAATTACAAAGGGTCAAGTAAGTATAGAAATAATCAAAAAAAAAATGTTCCGGCTGATGCACTTGCAGCAGAGTTACAGAAATTATCCAAAGACTATGATCTTGATTTCACTAAGCTCAGCAATGACGACTTTGCTTCTCTTTTAGAATATTCTGGATTTCCAGAATTACGGAGCTATAAAGATTTGAAATATTCTATTCAGGTTCGTCGTGCAGAAAATGGAAAGTTCAATATTCAATCGAGGTTGAATGAATTAGAGCAGAAAATGTTGCAGAATTTTCTCCGTGTTCTACCCGAGTACTGCAGTTTTATTCGATATTTATCAGACTCGGAATCTGAAGAGCATGTTGTAGCTCAGGAAACTGATATTGAAACAAGTCCATTGCAGCACCTAGAAGATCAGTTGGCAATTATTTTGGGTGGCAACTCTGGTAGGCAGAAACTGCTTTTTGTGGGCTCGGAGATTAAGTTTCATGGAACAGATGGGGTGGACTCAAGATTCATCGTTGAAAGCCCTGGAAAGTCTGCTCGTCCAGTTCTGCTTGAAGAAGAGATTATGTTAAGAGACACAGTTAATGGTGGCAAGTCAGAAAAGGCAAAGTTTGTAGTTTCAGGTAAGCAGCTTACTCTGAAAGTTGGAAGCAAAAGTTTCAAAGGAAATCTAGAAGTCTCCACAGATGCAGTCCGTGAATGGGTAAAATCTTTTGTTCCTAAAAGATTACTAACCCTAGCACAGAACATTGTTTTCTTGGGTTTCCTTTTGAGCAATTTAGAGCAGATGAAGAACTTTAGTCAGCCTATTATAAAGAAACTACAAAAGCAACAATGGCAGAGAGATTTCACAATTGAGAAACGGCTTCTCTTGGCCTTCCTCACTAGCAACGCCAAGTTAGACCAAGTAAAGAATTTCAGTAACATGGAACAGTTTCTGACTTTAGGTAGCCTTGATAATATTTTGGCTGAAATGGAAAATGGGAAGGCTGACCGTTCATCGCAGTTGCAAGAGTTTCGCTTGCAGTGGAAAAGCAAGTGTAATGGTTTTAAAAGTGATGAACCTCTGATAAGGGCTGTTTTTTCCATTGATCAATGGAAAAGTCTTTCCTCACATATATATAATAGTGCAAAAGAAGAATTCAGTAGAAACATTCTAGCAATGATTAGGAAGGATATCCTACCTCTGCTTAGGAAAAAAATTGAATCTGAAAAAGAAGCAACGGAAAAACATCAGAAGCAGCAATTTAAAACTGAAGAGGAAAACTTTCTCACCAAAACAAAGGCAAAACTATCCCAAAGAAGTGCCATCGGAAAACGTATGCATGTTACAGGCTGTTCTATTGGAAGAGCATACTATGTTACATATTTAGAGGCAATTTTAGAAATCTCCACTGAGGAGGAACAAAAGCCCAGTATACAATGGATGATTGTAGAGCTGTCACCAAACCAAAAAGACCTGGATGAGTTAAATTCAAATCCAATGCATTGCATTATACCCTCTTGCTCAAACCCCTTTGAATTATTGTGCTGTGATCCTGAGATAGAAAATCTGAAAAAGGTTGCATATCTGAAATCTGGTGAGTTGCTCGTTTTTATCCATAACAAAGAACATAATAATCTGCGCTTGTACAAGTTCCCCAAAATAGGACCATTTCTACATGAGAGACATCATGTTCGCTCATTTAAAAAGGATTTTGATTTGGTAGCTTTTGATGAACGTACCAGATTCCTGGCTTTATATGATGCTCAGGAATCCAAGGTTGTAATATTCAGGTTCGATGAATCATTTCGGAATGTAGATTGGACAGGTATTGATATCATACTCAACAAGTTTTCTGAAAGCACAAATATAAAATGGATGCAGTGTGTTCCCGGGAAAGCCGAACTGCTTTTAGTTGATGACACAAACAGGCTCAGGGTTGTAGAACTCCATCAGCAGGATTTGATGAATCCTAAGCATATCATTCTCTCATCAGACTTTTTAGATGCTTTCATTTCAGGGGACGGTTACTTTCTCTTTGTTTTTCACACACCGGCAAAGTTTTCAGATCACAAGGAAGAATGGGTTCCATCTTCTGCTAAAGGAGCTGCACGAGAAAGCAAGGCTGCATCAGAATTGGAGCTGAAAGTTTACGCGTTAGGTGATGCCATGTCTTTCCTAAAGAACATTTTATTGGATGTAAATGTCAAAGATGTTCGTGATTTGCAGGTGAAGCTTGTACATTATGGCTCTCAGATTCACCTTGTTGTATACTCTGATGTTGGGCGTAGCTGCTCTTCTAAAATTTTGAATCTAGTTTTAGCGACAGAAGTTCTGGAGTTTCAAGAATTAGGAAAACGAGATTCGAATTCAGAAAGAGACCGTAACAATGCCATGGACCGGGACTCTCAGAAGTCTAGTGCTACATTAGACTACATCTATCACATTTTTGATAAATTTGCAGTTGATCCCGCACTATTTAGAGGGAGTATCAGGGATCTTAACTTCCATGTTTTGCTCAAGTCAGGAGACACCACCTTTGGAAAAGACCGCGGGCAAAGAAAATATGAAGAATACTTGAAGAATCTGATTGGGCGGTTAAAGGAAGAAAAGGGAAAAGATTTCTCAAATGTCAGGATTCAGTTCCAAGTTCAACTGGCTGAAATCACAGACAGTACAAAAGTCTTGTTCTCTCCCTATCCAAAAAAGCCGTTGGGAAATTGGTTCCGTCAACTTATTTGTCTTGTACCTATTCAAATAAGTCGTGCTGAAAACAATGGACTGCAACCATTGCTTGATGGGCTTCAAATACCTCCACACCTCACTTATGCAGATAGCATATCACTAGCAACTTTGTTGCGCTTCGGCTTGTATGATGCTGTCCTGAGTCAGTGGAATGGTAAAATCAAGGTTGTCTCATCAATGGGCAAACAAAGTAGCGGTAAATCATACTTATTAAACCACCTATCTGGCTCCCTTTTCGATGTAGCTGGGGGAAGATGCACTCATGGAGTGTGGATGACAGTTCGAATGGATTCAGAGTGCCTCTATGTATTCATGGACTTTGAGGGATTAGGCAGTTTTGAGAGAACAGAGCAAGAAGACATGTTACTCTCAGTCCTAAATGCTGCCCTGAGTAATTTAACAATATTCAACAAGAAGGTTTGTATTTAGAGCTGTCTTGTTCGTTTGCTTTTACTGGTTTACCACTTGATCTTCTCATATGTTAGTAGCCTTATCAATTGCCATACTTTGCTTCTTATCAGGATTTTCATCTTGACAAGGAGACGGAAGTTATCTTTCAGCGTTTCCAAAGTGGGGTGAGTTTGGTGAAGGATGCCAAAAATCTATTTAAAGGACTATTTTACATAGCTATCAAAGATGTAGACGTCTCTGATGTGAAGGAATTAATAGCTGAATTCCGTCAAAAGCTTCTACAAATTTGTAAAAGATCTCGGGAAAATTTTCTTACCAAGATGTATGGAGGAATGTTTGTGCTTGCTGCAATGGCTCCTTTTACTCGAAAAGAATATCACCAGGGAAGCCTTCCTCATATTGCTTCGACAATAAAAGGGTTGCGGCATAGCTATAATAGTGGCCGTGCTTTCTTGAGAGATTTGAAGCTTGTTATTTCTCAGATAGCAGTGAAGGATTGGACCCCTATAGATTTGAAACGTGTTGCTATGAAGGTGGATATCCTTCGCAGGAACTTGGTTTCTGCTGTTAAGGCAGGATGCATTTCCATGGCGAGAACCAAAAAGGTACTTATGAATTTTGACTCTCAGGAAGAGGTAAGGGATGCTCCAATAGTACTTGGGGATCTCTTGATTGATTTGCAAGATACTGGCCTGGAGCTTGCAGCTCTAGACGAATCTATATCGAATTATCAGATTTTGAGTCATCTTAGATCAAAACTAGAAAGCGTCTTGGGTAGAAAAGGAAAAACCGATGATTTATGGCACTCCAAATTTCAGGACTTCATAAAGGCGTTGGCTGATAGACGCTGTGATCGAGTTCAAAAATGGCTTCACTGCAACACTGCAGAATTTTCTGGGAATGATGATGTGCAAAAGTTGCAGCTGGAGGCAGATTTAGCCCTTGCAGAACTGAAACAGGGTCTCTCTGTATGTGGTTGCAAATGTTCTGTTTGTTTTTGGCGATGTGTTTTAGAGAAAGGTCATTCCTCTGATCACTCTTGTATGGGTAACCATGTCTGTGCTGAGAGGTGCACGTATTGTTCTCTCGAATTACACCAAGACCAAGAAAATGAAGTGGAGGAATGTACGAATTTGGCAGGCCATGAAGGAAATCATGATTGTAAAAAGAAAAATCATACATGTGTGGAGATATGTTCTTTATTTGGCAAATCATCCAATTGCAGCAAATCTTGTTGTTTGAAAATTGGACATGAAGGTACTCATAAGTGCAGTTCATCACAACATTTGTGTAACAAAAAGTGTTCCCTTCCAAGCTGCAAAAATATGTGTGTTATACAGATTGAACTTGGGGATCATGAAAAACATGCTTGTGATGAAAGGTTTTGTCCCAGAGATTGCATCATTGAGGGGTGTCCTAGAAGCTGCGGTTACAAAGATCACTTCCATGAATTGACAAGTAATGAACATCTCTGTGGTAATGAACATATCTGTCCTAAGAAATGTGAAGCGGATGGCATTTGTGAAATTTTCACCGAACTCATACGACAGATACGCTCATTTCAGGGCCAAAGAGGTTCCTTTGAGTATATACATCTATCTGAACAAAATGGTCTGCAAAAGGACTGTTGCATTGCCATTCCACCTTTTAAAAGATACCATGATGGTGAGCATCTCCACACACTAAATCCAGATGTTGTGCATTATTGTAAGGTTAAATGTCAAGCTTGTGGGTATTTTTGTCGAAAACCTATCAATCATTCTGGTTTTCATAGCACTGTTCATGGGAACATGAGGGAAGTCAGTTTTGCATCAGACAAGGAGGAAATTGATATCCAGGGTAGAAAGTATATTTGGGGAGAATCTGGTGTGGCAGAAATGTGTAACATGTATTGTAAATCACAAGGTCGGGGTCACATTCATTTGATTCTTTGCCCTACGAATAAGGGTTTGCCTTGCACAAGGCATAGCTATGATGGCTCTCGGCATGAGACAAGAAAATATGGCCCAGATGTGGATGTGCCGAAAGATGAACTTACCCATGAGACTTACTGGACGCAAATGTGGTTTGAAGATCCATGCACTGAAGAAGATAGGCAAGAGTTTGCTCTATGTAATCATCTGTGCGGGTCAAAGGAGCATAATGAAATTGATGTTACTTCCTCAAAATCTTATTGCACAGAGAAATTATGGCATGCTCCTGTACAAAGAACCTCTTCAACACCATCCACTGCAGGCCACATAATTGCAGGTCACCATTTTCTCTGTGATCATTCAAAAAATGTATCGTATCACATGGTTTTTGTCATTGACAAGTCTGGTTCAATGGCTTTTGCTGATATAAAACCAAACTTGGCCAAATTCGTTCCTCGACACAATTGCAGGCTGGGCGTTGTGTATGAGTCTATTGATCGATTCATTAAGACTCGGCTTAAAACCACTAGCGATGATACTATATCTGTGGTTCTATTTGATGATACAGCAATTCTTGCTCTAGAAAGGAAAGAGATGAAAGAAGATATAGTGGATGATCTTCTTCAATATGTTGCAGAGGGGTCAACCAGTTATTCTTCTGGTTTAACATTGGCAAAAGAGGTCATTTGTCGGGGCTCCAGTGATCCTAATGTGGAGAAAAAGAAACCAATAATTATTTTCTTCAGCGATGGTGGAAACAATGATGGACTAGATCCTATTGATTTTGTGATTGAATTGAATAACACAGAGCCAATGCCGATACTTCATACAATCATGTATGGAACGCATCCTGAATCCTCTATCTTGGAGAAAATGGCAGAAACTGGGAATGGCACATTCCAGCTCAGTGTTGATGAACTGCAATTAGCACGGAGCTTTGAGAATATAGCGATTAATCCTGTCGTTGTATCTTTAATCCATAGGACTTGAAGGTTTAGTGTAATTTACTGCAATTCTAGAATCGAATCTGTTTTATTGAAGTATCTGCAGAGGCCTGTATGAGTTCAATTTTATCAATTTTTTTTTGTTTGTTGCAGGGTAAAACAGCTATACTTTGCATTCTAGCTGTCGTGGTTCCACTTTCTTGTTAGATTGCTTAACCCAGCTCCACTTCTCATTGGACGAGTCAATGGCTAGTTCGTTATCCTATGCAGCGCGATGAGTAGAAGCCGGACGGAATGCTTTCTATTTTGAATATGCATGAATGGTAATAATATCCTTTCTAGTTTTGTACATACGAGTTTTGTACATACTAAGAGTAGAAGAAGGATTACCCCATAAATACATTGATGTAAATTGATTATGCAGCTCTGTAATTTACACTTTCTTTAATTTGTAATTTGTAATGTTTCACTGTTGAAAATAAGTAGTTTGCTAATGGGTATTAAATGAGTGAGGTTTGTATATGTCCATCGTTGGATTTTAGATTAACTATGGCCATATATGGTCTCACTCATTTAATGCTCATTAACCCATAAATGCATTGACGTAAATTGATTTTGCAGCACCGTAAATTGCACTCTTTGTAATTTACAATTTGCAATCTGTTACGGTTGAAAATAAATAGCTTGCCAATAGACATTAAATGAATAGAGTTTGTATATGCCCACGGTTGAATTTTAAATTAACTATGGCCATATACAACCCCACTCATTTAATACTCATTGACGAATTATATATTTGTTGTCATATCTTTGCACATCGTCTCATATATGAATTCTTTTCATTAATCATTGAGAAAAATGCAGATATATACTAATACAATTCTCAACAAGGGCCTCTACACCTCTACTAAGAGGATGGTGCATTTATGACATGATCGCTGGGAAGAGATTTGTCTGATAACTAACAAATTCCTTCCCATACTTTTTATTTCGACCTCTTCCTTTTGCATGAAAGCCTTTACTGAGTACTTGCATATTAAAGACCGACATATTCAAGACTGATTATCCCAACACTGACCACGAATTAGTGTTTAGACCTTTTCCTTCTGCATGGAAGCCTTTACTGAGTACTTGCATATTAAACACTGATTATCTCAACACTAACCACTAATTAGTGTTAACATTATACGTTGGTATATGTGTAAAATAAAAGTGTTGGAAATAGTAAGTACTTTTACATGCAGTACAATTTATATTAAGAGTGTGACTTAATTTGAGTTAGTTCGAATTCAATTTATATTTGGGAAAGTCAAGTCAAATGTAGTGAGAGTTTGCATGAACAAATTAGATGGAGTTGAGCAAGTTTAGTTAGAGTCTGTCATAATTCTATAATTAGTAAGTGTGCTCCTTACATACCCATGGTTGGATCATTGGAATGAGTGTGTGAATGCTAAGAGCAATAACTCATATGGATGTATGTGAAAGTTTATGAATAATAAGTTTGTTTTGTTTGTGTAATTGTGTTTTTTCTCCTCTCCCTTTCCATAAGAAAGCATTACTCAATGTTGATATAATTTCAAGAAGACATTACTCAAAGTTCATATAAATTCATTAGTTCAAGAGTTGCTATGCAGGTAAAGAGGTTTCTTGAAATTAATGCATTAAAAACACACATTACCATTAGTACCATTTTTTGTTGGAGGTTAAAAAGATTTGTAAGTGCATGATATTTTCAAAAATGTAATGTGCTTGCTAGGACATTATTGTGTAGCATTGAAGATAAAAATGAAAAGTTAGGTATATATTCCTTAGGTTACTAGTAAATGATATTTGTGTTGTGGGCTTAATAGTTTTACAATCCCACACTATCAAAATTGAAAGAAAGTATCTAGATAGTGACTCTTATTTGGACAAATCTTTTGCATGCCATGATCAAGCGATTTTTTGTATACCTAGAAATTTGTCTTTGTAAATTCTACAACAATTGGTGTTTTAACAAACAAATAGCTTTTATGTCATAAAAAAACTTAGAGTGTATTTTCTTTTTCTTATTTTAAAAGTGTTAAAAAATATTTAGAGAACTCCATGATACCATTAGGTGATCTTATAACTTTGTTTTTATATTTTGGTACATTGACCTAATGGATATTCTTGCTTTACTTCATGCAGGTGCTTAAAGTTTCAATTGTTAAGAATACTAAGACCATATTTAATATTGATATGTATAAAAAAATTGTTAGAGACAAGAGATATTGGGCATAGGACTATTTGATTATTCATTTCCCAACTCATAAAGGAACCTTGCACTATTTTTTATTTGTGGAATGGGATTTTTAGACAAAATGCTTTGGGCATTGATGATGAAAGAAATGTTAATATAGAATATCTTGAGAGTGTTACTTGAGCACAAAGGCAATTTGCAATGTTTAATGGCTTTCTTCTTGGATGTTTTCCTTACTATTAACATTTTCTTTATTTTAAAATTGCATGTAGAACTCACAAATCTAATCCTCACTTGTGATTATCTGGATATAATAGGATGGATGAAGGGCGATGGTCGAGATAAAAATTTAGGGATACCTTTATTTAGAAACAAAAAACTACATATATTGTTATAATTATTTGGACACAATAGGATAGATGAAAAACGATGAACAAAATAAAAATTTAGACGACCTTGTTTAAAAAGCAAAATTGAAAATTTTCAAGGAAGGTACATTCTCTAGAACTCTCATGGTAATAATTTACTTTGAAATGGAAGTATAAGAGATGTTAATGGTTAAATTGTTCTTGGCATAATGATCTCTTCTTTGTGCATGGTCCATGAAATAGAAACAATGTGATTGTTCAATAAAAGAAGTGACTTTGTAAAGTTTTTGTTTTCAAATATCTTATTTTGTAATTCTTTTCTTCTTGCATGGTCCATGAAATAGAAACTACCAAATTGTTGAGTGAAAAAGGTGACTTTGTAATGTTTGTTTTTTTAGATATCTTATTTTGTTGGTATAAAGTTATGATTCTAGATAATTAGAAAACTATTTTGACTCTTTTGACAAAGCATAATGGAAATTTGGGAAGCCAAATCAAGCCTAAGACCATGAAGAATTTAGATGATTATCCCAAAAGGTCAAAATCATTGTATTTATCCTACTTTCATACCTTTTCTTTTTTCTCCAAAGGAAACCTCATCGTGCTTCCAATCCTATAATCATTGGTAAAAATTTCAAAATATGAAGAAAGCATGGGACTTTGTATCTTAAGATAAGAAATCACTTTTAATGTCTATTAATTAGAGTCCATAATAGAGATAGAAGAAATAGTCACATTGTAATTTCCAATGTATTTAAAAAATTAGTCACCACTTTGACAAACTTAAATAATAAGAGAGACTAACTTTTTCTATTACAATAGCAAAGGCATTTAAGTAAGATAAGTTAATATAGTTTTGTTAATGCACAAAAATGACTAAGAGTAAGAAGTAGCTCAATAAAACTAAAGAATAAAATTGGACAACATTGGTTAATAGAGTATCAATATAACTCCTAGAAACTAAAAGCTAACATAATTGGAGATCCCACTAAGAATGTGAAGCAAGAGAATAACATGATAAACACTAAGTTGAAATAAAAATCCCGAAGAAGAAAGAAACCAATACTCAACATTAGTGTTAGAAAGTGAAGTACATGTAGATAAAGAATTACATGCATCCCTTTCATCATCCATAACTATGAAGAAACCAATTCAAAGCCTAATGATGTTCCTCTAATGAGAACTTGGGGCTCATAGGGCCTAGTTGGGTGAAATGGGGAGGATCTATGGAGACATTCATTAGACTTTTCCTAACATTAGTGGTCAAGTTAAAGAATCTCCTGATGAAGTTTATTAGAGTTTGTGAGTGGAAAGAAAACATAACCTTAATAAAAGTTACTCCACACACTTATTAAAAAATATTCTAGCAAGTCACCATTCACATGCAATAGCAAACTCTTCATTATATGTCATACTTAGATGCAAATGCAATGAATGAATTTATGGATAGCAATAAAGTTGTCATTGAGCTTAGTAATTTCTTATTTATATATGCATTCAAACCTTTATAAAATCAGTTATGGTAATTTTTGGAATGAAATTTAAATATTCAAAATAAGTAATGTAATTTATAGTTGTATAGATGCTATCTCAAAGGTTCCTCATGATATTATATGGAAAAAATACTAAAGTTTGGATAAGATGTCATTATACTCACCCCCTTAAAGACAACTTCATTTACCCCTAATAAAGACTTCAAACGACAAAACTTGGACTTGGTCAATTTTTTGTGAAGATGTTTGCAGCATGGGCCTTTGTGCAACATTGTCTCAAATCAATCACATCATCCTAGATTCACTAGCATATAAAGTGCATATGTAGAAAATGTGTTTTTTGTATTAATTCTTTGCAACATAAAAAATTATGTGAATAACTCTAATTGTTACACCATATGTTAGTGGGACGTGCTCACTATAATCCAAGCTCCATAGTAATAGTATGACCCACATAAACACCTTTCTGACATTGAATTCCCCTTAAAACTATCTCAATAGATTAAATAGAAATGAAACACTTATTCTTATTCAACCAAGTAACAATTCCTAGAGATGGTAAGAATAATGAGTAATAGACTTACAATAATTCATACCTACTATCCAATTAGAGCCTACATAGTCCATCAAAGACACAAAGTCCCTAGGTACTAAACATAAACTAGTCATTAGCCTAAATATAATGGATGATATGATTTTGATCGGGATTTGATCATTGTATTGTTTTTCATCCATCTTGATGCTTTCAAAGTGGAAACAATGGAGGAATCAACTCACATGATCATTTTTACTAGCGAGACCCTGTTTGGAAAATTGGGGTTTGAAACCTTCCCAAATCATTTTAAGGCATCAAATGATTTATTTTGCAGGTAAAACTTTTCCACCTTAGTGTGGCAAATTTTTTTCCTAGTATACACATAAATAATTTTCCAACAGTGCAAGAATCGCCTTAGTTGGAGTTCATAAGAAAAAGTTATTTCACTTGGAACTTGACCTTCCTATTTCGTCTTCGTCCACCATAATTTGAGAAAATGCCACATCATCCCCATTATTCATGGAAAAAGGGGCTAACCATGTGATCATGGTCAAGGAGACTGCAGAAGAGTCCACATTATAGATCTAGTTAAGAATTGAAGGAGTCGAACCTAACCACAGTTGTGTTATAACCAGGCCACTAGGAGGAAGGGGTTCCATTCTTTTCGAGTGCATTTGTTCCACAGATGAGAGGGATAGGGAAAGAGAGAATATAGAGTATTTTTTCACTGTAGTATCCCACTAGCCACAAGCCTTACTTCTTTGTACTTGCAATCATTTTCTATTCACAAAAAGATAGAAGAGTGGCCTCACCTTCTAGCTAGGTTTTCTCCTGAAAGGGTTTCTGAGGTTATATCTTGTGTCAATTGTGGTTTGTGAGTTTATTTTTATTTATCTATTCTTTATTTTCTTCATAATTATAATTTTCAGACATACACAATAAACAATAATTTACAGATCCAAAACTATAAAGAGAAATAAACGCTTAGAGTGTAGATTTCATATTTTTAAGAATAATTTATCATATATGTTGTGGCGAACTATCTAGTGGAATATCCATGATAATTTACCAATCATATTAGTATCAACACACATTTTTTTAGGTATATTGTGGAGATTTACAGGAAATTTAGATTGGCTAAGAAAAAAGTCAAAAAACCCTATTCATGGCTGACAAATTTGTGAATAATCATCTCGATCCTATAGAGGAGAGGTTTTCGAGGCTAGAAACTCAAGTTGCAGATATAACTTGTGATGTGAATATCCTCATGGTGGCATTGACCAATAATATTGGGTTATTCAAAGAAGATGCGAGTTCTAATGCAAAGGTCCAATTAGAGGGGATATTAGGAGATCTGGAAGAAACAGAGGATGAGTCAAAGAAAGGACCCGAAAAAGATCAACCCAATTTGACTGCCATGAACCATTCACATTCCTTATTCAAAATGGAAGAAAAGGTTGATATCAAGTCGTACCAAGATGATATTGACACTCTGAAGCTAAATCACTGGTTGCATCAATTAAAAGTTTATTTTAGTGTTCAGCATATAGAGGAAGAATAAGAGATTTCATTTAGAGGTGCATGCCTTGACCTAGTGGAAAATCCACTCAAAAAAACTTGAGGTTGGAGGGAGATCCTATAGTGACTAAATGAGAGGAATTTAAAACCATCATAAAGTCACAATTTTACCCTAGTGGGTATGTAGAGAACCAATGGATCCAGTGGCACTACTCCAGATAGAAGCAAGGGCAAGGTGTGCAAGTGTACACCATAAAGTTCATAAAGATGGCAATAATGTTAGAAGCTTTTAGAAGAAAATTGTGTATGGCATATGAAAAATCCCATACATTTTTTCCTTCTGAAAGCTTCTAACAGTATGAATAGCTATGAAAGTATACATTCTCTTATAAGATGATAATGATGCTAGGTATCTCCCCAAAGAACCCAGGTGTACTCCTCAAGTATCTGGGGGGTCTAAATAGCCATATGCAGAAACAAGTGATGTTATTTAAGCCCATATTGGTGGATGTGGCTTGTGCATGGGAACATACCTAGAGAACATAGGCCAAAATAAAGGGAAACCACGTCTATCAAAGAAGAAGGAGCACCTGGAAACTTCTAAGGAGGGGAAGAAGAAGTGGAAGGAGGGGAGGATATAAAGATGGTAGCCACAACACACCAATGCAAGGATCACTACAACCACTATAATATTGATAGTCATACAAAGGGGAAGTGTTGGAATTTTCCTTCAGAACTTAACCTATAGAATAAAAAGAAATATAATAAGAAGAAGAATCGTATGGCCACTAATTCAAGAAACTAGGTTGAAATCAACTCATACATGGATGAGAAGATAACTTGTAAATCGGTGCAGAAGGAGGTGGATCTAATCTAAGTAACCTTCAGCAATAGGAAGAGAAATAAATGACCAAACTATTCCATGTCATAAATATAGAGATCAACAAGGCAAATATTGATGCTTTGCTTGACTCAATATTACAAGCGAATCTCATTGTAGTAGAGTTTATCAAGAAATTGGGATTGGAACTTCATGATCATCCGAGGTCATATTCATTGGGATGAGTAAATAAAGATGCAAAGTTAAAGGTAACAAAATAGTACAAAATTAGATTTGCTATCAATGTTGATTTTATTGATTAAGTAGAACTAGATGTTTTCTCCCTTGATGTATGTGGAGTGGTGTTTGGAGGTCCCTACATGTACATGTGAGATACAATATTCATGCGGAAATTCAACCAATACTAGCTCATCAAGGATTGAAAATATTTCACCATCAATGCACACAAAGGCGAGTCATAAACATTTTTAGTAAGTGCCAACTAAGGCAAGAAAGTGATCAGTTCTAGGAAGATTTATTTTCTATTGTTTTTAAGAGAGAATCCATATGAGGAAGAGTGGGTAAGAGAAAAGGCATCACTGAAGGGGTGTGCTAAGAAATAATAAAATAAAATAAAATTGGAAGAGTTATCATAGGCATACAGGGATCTGTTAGGGGAGCCTAAAGGGTTGCCACCCAAGAGGGAAGTGGAGCATGAGATCCAATTGTTTTCAAACTCCCCATTGCCAGACATTGGGCTGTAAAAGAAATATGTTATAGAAGCAAGTGAGGTAAAGAAACAATTGCAATAACTACTAGTATAGGTTTTCATTTGACTGAGTACATCACCATGTGGGTCACTCATCATCATTATTCCAAATAAGGATGGGACTTGGAGAATATGTATAGGTTAAAGGGCGTTCAACAAGATTACACTCAAGAATAGGTACCCACTTCATAGAATAAATGATATGTTGGCTTAGTTGCAACAAGTGAAATACTTCACAAGGCTAGAATTAAAGTCTAGACATCACCAGGTTTGAGCTAGAGAAGAAGATACCTGGAAGATTGCCTTCAAAATCGGGTAGAGTTTGTACGAGTGGTCAGTCATGCCATTCGACCTATGTAATGTACCAATTATGTTTATAAGGTTAATGAATGATATGTTGAGCCCTTTTATAGATTCATTTGTTATTGTTTATTTGAATGATATCTAGTATACAATGCTACCTGATAGGAGAACATATCACATTTGACACAAGTGTTAGAGACATTAGAGAAGCACAAGTTGCTAACGAATCTCAAGAAGTGTGAGTTTGCACAAAAATGATTGTTGTATCTGGTGTATGTGATAGGTGGAGGAGAATTTAAAATAGGTCCTACCAAGATGGAGGCCATCATGAAATGGGTTGTGCCTTCTAATGTTTATGAGTTTAGGAGTTTTGTTAGGTAAACATAGTACCTGAGGAAATTCATAGCCTCATTTTCAGTCATGGTAGTACCACTCCACACCATAATAGTGAGTGGCAAGAGTTTCCAATGGGGAAAGTGTTAGTAGAAGGCCTTTGAGAACATAGAAAAATATCATTCAAGCATTATTTTTGGCGTTATTGAAATTTCAACAACCATTCGAAGTGGAGACATATGCAAGTGGGTATGTTATAGGAGTGGTATTGATGCAAGGAGGAAGGCATGTATGCTACCGTTTTGAAGTATTTCATGGGACAATTCCTAACTGAAATACCTATTACAAGGAGCTATATGCCTTGGTGCATGAATATGTGCAAACACTATCTAATGGGAAATGATATAGTAATACATATAGATCACTAGCCACTACAATATCTGCAGACCTAGTGTAAGCTACAAAAGACCAGGCATTACAAGGGGATGGGGTTTCTACAACAATTTTGTTTAGTGTACAAGTATAAGAAGGGAAGCACAAATAAGTTGATTGACATCCTTTCAAGGCCACCCACATCAAAGATCACAACTTTTGTAACTATAATGTAGATGGATTCATTAACCCATAATGCATACAAAGAGGCATATTCAGAGGATTAGGACTTCAAGGAGGTGTTTCAGGAGTTCCAAAGCAAAAATCATGTGCATGATGGTGATAGAGCAATTCATTACGATCTCCAAGATGGGTTACTCTATAGGTTGGATAAGTTATGTGTTTCTAAAGGTGAGTGATTGTAGATGATTAGAGAGGCTCACACCTCCAAGGTTGCAGAGAAATTCAGTGTAGGTAAGACAATGACCAACTTGCAGAGGTATATGTATTGGCCCAAGATACAAGAACAAGTAGTTAGGTTCATAAGAGGATGCATGCTTTGTTGTACCAACAAACCTAGTAATAAGATCATCCCTTACCTGTACCCACTCATCCTTGGGCAAGCATTTACATGGAATTTCTGGGAGCTTTAACAATAACCAAGAAGGAATATGACTACTTGTTTGTGGTAGTTGATAGGTTCAACAAGTTGTGTGTTCCGATGCCCTATGAAAAGACCATAAGTGGGAAAGAAGTAGAAAAATTTTTCTTTCGACAAGTGTGGGTGCACTTTGGGATACCAAGGGGCATCATTTCAAATAGGGACACATGATTTCTTAGTTAATTCTGGACTACACTGTAGGACAATATCAACAAAAAAATGAAGAGATCTATGTATTTACATCCTCAAATAAATGGGTAGAAAGAAGTAGCCAACAAGAATTTGTTGTAGCTTTTGAGGAGTTACAATCAAAAGCATTCAAAGAACTAGGATGAAAATATGGTATATATACAACACTCTTATAACATATCATTCCACACTTCTATTGGTAAGTCACCATTTAAAAATTCTTTTGGATGTTTGCCACCTTCACATTTGGATATCACATATGGGAAACAAGGAGGTGTAAGGGAGGATGTTACAAGGGATGCCTTAAGGGAATTTTTTTTTTTTTGAGGAGATCTAGAAAATCCATATACAAGTATAAAAGACACTACAAAAGTCATAAGAAAAATGCAAGGCTAGGCATGATCAACACAGAACAAACATGTTGTTTAAGGTGGGAGACAAAGAATGGTTACAGTTGAATAAAGAGAGGCTGCTAGGTCCTGATAATAAGAGTAAGGTTTTTCAATATGGTCCATTTGAGATAAGAAAATGTGGGAGATAATGCATATATATTTAGTCTACCCACATGCATGCACATTCACTCAGTTGTGAATGCAGAGAATATGATACTCAATGAACCTTCCATGTTAGATCAAGAAGAGGAACAAGTCTTATGTTCTATAGAGTATTTGGCACCAAATGCTCAAGCTTAATTGACATAATATACAATTTTGCAAAATAGGTTCAGAACTATAAGACAACAATAACATGGCCTTTGGCAGATGTGATCCCCTCCCACACACACATTTACCTACATTTACAAGCCCTTCAGGTAAATGTGAGAGGTTGTGCCACTATGAAATGACCCAAACTCATAGCTCTAGTTAAGGAAGTGGGGTCTACAACTGAGACTTACTAACACAAACTAACATCCTATAAGGCTTTCAGGAAACTAAGGGGCCAAGGAACCACCCCAAGTGACAAAAACCTAAGCTGGGTAGTTTTTTCATTGACCTAGACTCCCAACCACATGCACAAGCTTGCATGAGTGTGTTTGTGACTCTCCAACTGCATTCATAAGCCTACCTGAGTGTGGTTGTGAACCAAAATCCTCATTTCATAGGTTGCAGTCTCGAGATCTGAGCCACAATTTTAGACCAACCTCCAGATCACTGCCCAAAACCTCCTGAGACTTTCTAGAATGATAAGTAACTCAATGACAATGCTAAACATACAATCTTGAATCAGAAACTTGACCCAACCATAACATTAATTTCGTCAAACATATGATGAACATGTAATCTACAGGTCATGAATTCATATATGATCATAGGAGTCCGAAACTTATCTGATAATTACCAAGAAGGTATAATTCGCTCTCATAATAGTGATAATAACACTTGTTATCCCATGCATTTATTAACCATCAAATACTTATCAAATCCTGGGCAAGACATAGCTATATTACATTGCAAATCCATGCTTATAACCAACATATAACCATATTATTAACCATGACATAACAATCATCAAATCACCATAATAAAAAGTAGAAATACTCATAGAATACAATAGGAAAATAACTCTTATTAACTCATGCAAAAGCCAACTAAGTGAGGGACTTCCACGTACCACCCGACCATAGATTGGGCTGAGCCAAATCTCTCTTTTATCCAATCACCCTCGTGCTATATTCCAAGCATGAATGTGGGATCTCAAGACATAAACAACCAGGGATTCCCAAAGATTAAACCACCTCCACCCTCAAGCTATTGTAATCTCGCCAAAACCGATCAAGAGATCATTAAGCCCAAAACAAGCTTGGATGCCTCAAAATTTCTTCACCATTATCTTGAGGAATTTTCCGGTCTTCACATACAACTATCAAATTAAGCTAATAATCATTCAAAAATAAAAAAAAAAAAATGAAAAATTAAAAATAAAAAAAAAAAAAATTAAAATAAAAATATAAATTTAATAATTAAATTTTTATAATAAAATTAATTTATTGAAAACCAATGCTGATTCACAACATTATCAAACTTGTCGGCTCCTTGCATTACCATCCCTACCCTATCCTCAATTTATTACACATCTGATCCAGATTTAAATAGGAACGCAACAAATCACAAAGATAACCAAAAATAAAAGATGCAACAGAAATAATACTTCATTCCATTAATATCAAATACTGAAATATGCTTACAAACAGAAATGGAAATAAACTAGCTAGGGTGATGGTAGCTTATCTCTAAGAAGAGATGTGGTGGCTACATGCCTCTGAACTGTGTTACAATGAGGCTCACAGGCCTATTTTTAATTGAGAAACAATGGAAAGCCCTAAACATCCAAAAACCTAACCCTAGGAGATGAAGTGCCAAAATTGTGGGCCTTGTTTGGGTAAATTGGTACATCAACTTCCCGAGGTCGTAACTTTGGCAGACGATCTCTGTTTGGCTATCATAATACCTCGTTTTGAAGATCTCAAAGAGAAGGCTGAAAACAAACTAGCAATCCAATGTGGGAGGTTTTTTGTCTCTTCGTTTTCCCTAAAAAATTTATTTAGGGCCTCAAAACGGCTTCGGAAGTTCAAGACCTGAAAAACTGCCAAAAATAGTAAACTATGCTACAATTAAGTAAACCGAAAAACTGAAAGAGACAGTGTGGGGGGTCCAAGTGGAATAGGCAGGTGACCACCAATATCCACCTGGATCATTCCTCCCCCCTATGAAGCAATGGTCCCTATTACATTGAGTGCCTCGATGAGATGGGGAAACTTCTGCTGAACTTGGTCCCTAGTGAGCCACTTGCCCTGGTGAAGGAGTTGGCCTAATTTGACAACTCATATAGTTGGATCCTTTGATGTCGAGTGTTCTTGATCTACGTGTCCATGATCTGATCAGTTGTGGCTTGTTCCATGCAATCTGGATTTAACTCTGTAAGTGTGAGTTGTTCTGCAATGTTTGATGTGTCTAGCAATGGTGGGAAGTATGGTTGAAGGCAATCCACATTGAACACTAGGTGCAGGCCAAGGAATGGGGAAATGCTGAGCTCAAATGCATTGTCTCCCACAACCTTGGTAATGGTGTAAGGACCATATTAGAGTGGTCTGAGTTTCTGATAGGCTCCAATTAGGTGTTCCTTTTGCAAATGAAAACAGACTTTGTTGCCCACCTGAAACTTGCATGCCACCCGATGTTGATCATGTCACTGCTTGTACTTGGCATTTGATTTCTCCAGAATGTCATGGACCTGTTGGCGAATATGTTTGATGTGCTCAATGAAGTTGTTTCCCTTATCGGTTTTGGAGTGGACATGAGACTAATCTGCCTGAGTAGCTGCAAATGGCATGGCCACATCAATGGGACATAGTGGCTGGAATCCCAAGCCCACCTGAAAAGGGTTGTGGCCATTCGAGTTGTGGAGAGCCTAGTTATAGCTGTGCTGGACATAGGGGAGGCTCTCATCCTATGTGCGTGGATGCTTTGAGTTGTACATGCGCAGAATGTGTACGATCATCCTGTTGATGACCTTTGTCTGACCATCAGTTTGGGGATGGAAAGCTGTGGACTTAGTGAGCTTGGTGTCTAGCATCGACTAGATACTGGACCAGAATGTACTGAGGAACTTGCTGTCCTGATCTTAGATGATAGACTGTGGGATCCCAAAGTGAACCCACACTCGTTCAAAGAAGAGTTTAGTAGTGGCTTCTGCTATGATATTCTTCTTTCAGGCTGCCATAATGGCCATCTTTGAGAATCTGTCGACGACCACAAAAATACAGTCGTTTCCATGCTTAGTAGAAGGAAGGCCCGACATGTAGTCCATGGCTATGGATTCCCAAGGTCGACTAGGGGTAGGCAACAGAGTATAGAGACCTTGCTTCTTGATGGTCGGTTTGGCAATATCGCAGGTAGTGCAGGATCTGATTTACTTCACGACATCATGTCAAAGATTTGGCTAGTAGAAATAATTTTGTAGTACTGCCACCGTTTTCTCAACCTCGAAATGCCCAGTAGCCAAATTGTAGTGTGCTTCCCTAATCATCTTGGCACGCTCGCTTGAAGGAACACAAAGGTGTCCTAGGGGGCATAATAGGGCATCTTGGAGGTGAAAATATGGAACTTGCTGACCCTCCAAGAGCGTTTGGTATGTGTGGCTAAATTCTGGGTTGCTTTTGTAGAGAAGTGGCCAATTAGAAGTCTTGTTCCCACAAGAGTTGAGCACAGTGGTTAATGCCATGATCGGTGATCGGCTGAGGCAATTTGCAACATTATTGGTGCTTCCCTTCTTATACTTGATATTCAAATGAAACTGTTGTAGGTATGTGGACCACTTCTGATGGCGATCATTCTGCAACTTCCCTTGCATCTGTATGAACTGCAGGGGCCAATGGTCTGTGTGGATGACTGTTTCCTTCCCCAAAATGTAATACTTCCATTGTGAGCAGGCCTGCACAATGGAATACATCTCTTTGTCATAAGTGGGATACTTTTTGACTGTGTGTGAAAGTGTCTCACTGTGATATGCCACTAGATGCCCCTGTTGAGTAAGGACTGCCCCAATAGCATATTCAGAGGCATCTATCTTGATCTCAAATGGTTGTTACAAGTCTGGTAATGTGAGCATTGGTGCAGAGCAAAGGCAATGTTTCAACTCTGTGAATGCCTTCTGTTGAGATTCAGAACAAAATAATTTTTCTTTCGCTCCTCCCTTGGTGACCTGACCCAAGGGCCATGTGATATGAGATAATCCCAACACGAACCTGCGGTAGAAATTGGCAAGACCCAGAAAGTTGCGGAGCTCTGTCAGAGTGGTTGGAGCTGGCCAATCCCAAATGACTTGGATCTTGGTTGGATCCACATACACCCCCCGTTCATCAATAATGTATCCCAGATACTGAACCTAGGTCATGCCAAAAGTTCATTTCTCCAAATTGGCACATAACTTGTGTTGCCGCAGTGTTTGGAGAACCTATCAGATGTGGTGGAGGTTCTCTTCCCAACTCTGGCTGAAGATCAGGATTTCATCCAAGTATACCACTACAAATGAGTTGGTCAATGGCCGCAAGATGTCATCCATCAGCCTCATGAAGGTTGCGGGAGCATTCATTAACCCGAAAGGCATAACCAACCATTTGAAAAGGATCTCCTTGGCTTTGAAGGCAGTCTTCCACACATCGTAGGGTTCAATTGGTACCTGGTGATATCCTGATTTCAATTTGATCTTGCTGAAATATTTTCCCCCCCTTCAGTTGGTCCAGAAGGTCATCAATCTATAGGATCGGGTACCTATTCCAGACAATGATCTTGTTCAGCCCCCGATAGTCAATACAGAGTCTCCAAGTCCCATCCTTCTTCTATACCAACACGATAGGGCTCCCACAGGGCAATGAACTCGGCCGGATGTGACCTTTCTACAGCAACTCCTAAATCTGCCTCTTGATTTCGTCGTTCTCCAGAACGGAGCACTGATAGACTGGTCCATTGAGCAGAGGCGCACCTGGGGTTAGATCAATGGAGTGCTTGACCTAACAGTGCAGAGGCACCCCTGTAGGGGAGGTGAAGATGTCCTCATATTCCTCCACAACCTTGTTCATCTATTGTTGTCGTGCAGAGGGGCCCAGTCTGGAGGTGGTGGCCACCGTCTTCTTCTTTCCTTGAGGGCATATCATTAGGAAAAAAAATTTCCCGGTTTTGGAAATGAGCTTACTACATTTTTTGTAGTAACCAAAGAGATGGTGGTAGGTGGTGCTACCTCTGGTATCCTGTACAACGTATTTTCCAAAGTAACAATAACAACACAAGGCCTTGACTCATACACAACATGTCACTTCCATAAGTATGGATGGCCTAATAATACATCACAAACATCAAGGGGAGAAATTTCGCATAATACCTCAACCGTGAAGGGCTTGATGTTGTATGGAAGGTGACGCTGCTGGCTCATGCGAAGATCCTTGGTGAAGCCACCCAATGGTGTATGTTTGTGGATGTGTTATGGTCAGTAAACCCAACCGCTTCATGACTTCTACTGCACTGAGGTTCTTTTGGCTCCCGCTGTTAATAATGAACTGTAGCGGGGAACCCTTTACCCACATCTGGGAGTGGAAGAGGTGTTCCTCCTCCTCTGGATCTTTAGGTTCCTCCTTTTGGATCTTCGTGGTAGCAATGGTGGCATTGGGCTCCACATTGATAATTTGTTTCCCTTTGTCATTCCCCTTGTCTGGTTCTGATTCAGATTTGGAACATGCATATGATTCCAAAGCCTTTAACTCGGCCACTAGTGATTGCTTGACCCGACACTCACTTGTGTTGTGAGTGGAGCTCTTATGGAACTCACACCACTTTCCCATTTCCTTCTTTGGCTTAGCAGTATTTTTCTTTTCTTGCGGCTTTAACGGGTTGTCTTGGACTGCCCCGCCTTGGCTTTGTCCTTTGTTCTGCAGTTTGGGGGTACCTTTCCCTTGCTTCAGATTCGTAGATCCAACGTATCGCTTCTTCTGTTTAAAATTTTGCTCGATCCTGACGGCATATCAGTATGTCGTGCCGAGAGAGGAGATGTCCAGGAACTCCATCTAGCCCTGGATGTAACTGTGTAGGTAGCCGCGGTACTTGAGAACCAAATTCTTCTCTGAATCCTTGATACCCAACTTTGTGCGAAGGGTATGAAAAACATTGGTAAACTCTGGCACATCTTGGTCCCTTCCCTGTTGCAGCGTTGTCCACTTTATGTATTTATCCTCATAGCTCTCGACAGGGTAGTACTACTCCTTGATGGCATCCCAGAATGATTTCCAAGTGGGTGCGGTTGAAAACAGTGAGTTCGTACTTTCATCCCTCTGCTCACAGTAGGTTTCCCTCTAGTCCTAGATGTGGGGCGCTGCTTTGAGAAGTGCAAAAGTGATCTTTTCTCGGCTGGAAAAATCATGAACGGAAAAAGATCCTTCTAGCATATTTAACCATTTATCTATAGCATTTGCATCTATCTGACCCTCAAATAGGGGAATGTCAAAGTTCACTTGTACCTTAAAGGGTGTGGCACTTCCAGAGTAGGTGTCAGAAGTAGATGTGTTTCCCTTGGGTAGCCGTTGAAGGATCTGGGCAAATTTAGCCATCATCGCGTTCCTTTGTCGCTCGAGGGCTTCTTCAAGCAAGATTTTGATAGGATCTCCTACCTCCTCATCTTTCTTTTCATCTGCCATGGGAGGCTGTTGAGATTTTCAAGGTTGGTCTTGCAAATGTTCGACCAGTTCAAGCCATAACTCTTATATCCCAACCTCGTTGGGGACATGCAAAGAAAAATAGAGAAAGATGCAGAAAAAATAATACTTCATTCCATTAATATCAAATATTGAAAATTACTTACAAACAGAAATGGAAATAAACTAGCTAGGGCGATGGTAGCTTATCTCTGAGAAGAGATGTGGTGGCTACATGCCTATGAAATGTGTTACAATGAGGCTCAAAGGCCTATTTATTATTGAGAAACAATGGAAAAACCTAACCCTAGGAGATGAAGCGCCAAAACTGTGGGCCCCGTTTGGGTAAATTGGTACATCAACTTGCCGGGGTCGTAACTTTGGAAAACGATCTCCGTTTGGCTAGCATAATACCTCATTTCAAAGATATCGAAGAGAAAACCAAAACCAAATTGGTAGGCCATTTTGGGACATTTTCAGTCCTCTGTTTTCCCTAAAAACATTGTTTAGGGCCTCAAAATGACTCCGGAAGTTCAGGACCCAAAAAAATACCAAAAATAGTAAACTGTGCTACAATTAAGGAAACCGAAAAACTGAAAGAGACAATGTCAGGGGTCCAAGTGGAATACGTAGGTGGCCACCAATATCCACCTGGATCAACATCAATCTTTGACTTTTTGACATATCTAATCTTGATGATGTACCATAGAGGTTGGTTCAAACGTCGATACAAAAAACATGAATGCGATGACTCTAGAAGACATAACCACACAAAATGTAGATCGCAGAAGTCTCAAATCTATTATCTCCACCCACCAATTGAGGGCTTCCCAGAGATTAAACCACCTCCACCCCTAGCCCTTGGGAATTTTCTTGAGACACCTCACCCGGTTCCAAAACCTTCCGACAACCCAAAGCTCAACTAGAAAAGAATCCCATCACACCATGACTATCCAAAAATGGAAAGGAAAGGCTAAAACTACTGTCAAACCCAACAAAACCCATGCCAATGACAATAAAAGAACAAAGTAAAAGAATTCATGTACCATGCATTCACAAATCAACTAGGAAATCCCACATGCAACCTTTCACCTGCAAAGTCCTCCTGCTGAAGTTGCTTGATCCAACCTTCCTTGCTTGTCCTTTTTTTCCTTGTCCTTGTCCTCCCTTTGCTTGCTTGCTTTCTTTTTCATCTTGGTTCCCTTCTCTCTCTGAAACTAATTCGAAAGCAAAACTAAAAAAAGGTTGTGAACTGATCCTCAAAATCCTTTTTATCATTGAGGCCTTTATTTTCTTCGATTTCCTCTAGTTTTCCTTCAATTTCCCTCTAGTGAAAATATGTGACCCTTCATATCCCTTTTCTCCTATTTTCCTTTATTTTCATAAATCAATTCCAATTAATGCATCTTTTCCTTTGCTAATTTCCTTAGCCGTAATAAACCAAAAGTGGCACCCACTAGGATGTTTTTCCAAACATTCAACTTGGAATACTTGTTTCATGACCTTGGTCTTATTTTTCCTTTATTAACTTTCATTACTTGAAGTATTACCCTAGGGATGTTACAAACCCCTCCCCCTTGGGGGAAAACGATGTTCTATGACCAACAAACCACTCAAAGAAAGAAAATAAAAAACCTGACTTTCCTATGGAGATTTATAACTTAGCTCGATGCAATATTTACAATGAACAACCTATTAAAAATCAAAACCAACATGCAACCATACTACTTATTGGAGCTTTATAACACAACTCAATGCAGTATTTACAATAAAAAACATACATAGATATGTACATATACAAAAACTCCGTCTCAACCAGAAAACAATGAAGCATACAAAGCTCACATCTGATCAGCGATCTTCCATGTAGCTTCATGGGGCTCAAATTGTTTCCACTGCACTTTAACTTGCTATATTTCTTGATTCCGGAGCATGAGTTGTTTCTACTGAAATATGCACTGACGTTGTGGCTAGAATTCTCCTTCTGGTTCCATCTGCAATACACACTAGTGAATCACATGATCAAAATCCTTCACATAAATTTAAGAAATTAAACATGGAAAAAATTATGGATTTTCACTGTCGGGAGGCAATGCAAGTTTGTACACCACTGGTCCAATCCTCTCAAGGATCTCGAAAGGCCCACAATACTGAGATGCCAACTTCACATGACCTAATCCTCAAGGAGCTCTTCTTGGGATTGATGCACAAGTACACATGCTCCCCAACCTAAAAATCCTTAAATTCCCTATGTTGATCTGCATGACTCCTTTGCCTGTTTTGTGCTTCATTTAGATTCCTCTTGATAACCTTAATTTCATGTTCCATCTCTTCCAACATGTATAGTCCAATCAGTACCCTATTCACCATATTAAGATATTCTTCCCACTTCCTCAGCTGGTGCATAACATACATCCTCAATATATCCTACAAAATCTTGTTAACCCTCCTTGTATGTCCATCTATGTATGGATGATAAGTTGTACTAAAATCTAACTCTGTCCCCAAACCTGCAAACAACTCCTTCCAAAACTTGGAAGTGAACTTGGCATCTCTGTCAGATTTCTAAGATGAAAATATGAGCTAGACCTACTGAATTCATAGACTTAACTAGATGGAAGTGAGGTAGCTTGGTCAACCTGTCAACCACAACCATGATGGAATCATGTTGTCTAGATGTCTTTAGAAAACCTATAATGAAATTTATCGAAATGAACTCCCATTTCCACTCTAGGATCAGAATCAGTTGCAAGAAACCACTTGGATGCTTGCACTCTGCTTTTACCTATTGACAAACCAAACACCTTGCGACGACCTCAACTACCTCTTTATTCAGATTCGACCAGTAGTAAAAATTCTTCATAATTGTCAGAGTCTTGTGATATCCTAAGTGACTTGAATATGGATTAACATGAAATTCCCTCAAGATAAGCTTCTTAAGCTCATTTTTGTCTAACACATAGATCTTGTCCTCAAATCTCACCAAACCATATTTCGTGAGATGATAATCCACATTCTGTTCACCTGTACCTTGCTGTTCTAACATGTTCTTAAGATTCTAGTACCTGTCATCTTGTTGTCCTTCTTGTAAGATTCTATCATGTAAATCTGTCTCATATGAACTCATAGATGGCATGTGATTTACCTACACTCTTTTTCTAAGAGCATATGAAACCCTATTCTCCTTACCCTTAATGTACTTGATCTCAAAGTCAAACTCACTGAGCGTAGCTAACCACCTAGCTTGCTTGGAATTCAGATTAGGTTGATCAAACAAGTATCTCATTCCACTATGATCACTCATCAAAACAAACCTCTTGTCAAGAAGATAGTGCGTCCACATCTTCAATGCATGAATGATCATTTCCAACTCCAGATCATGTGTCACACAATTATGCTTGTGTTCATTCAATTTCCTAGACTCATAACATACAACCTATCTCTTCTGCATCAAGACTGCATTGAATCCTCTCTTGCAATCATTTGTACACACCACAAACTCTTTATTTGGATCTGCAATATTTAGAACTTGAGCATTTGTAAGAAACAACTTCAATTTCTCAAAATTGGTTGCAAATTCCTCTGTGTATTCAAACTTCTTTCCTTTCCTATGCAAGGATGTAATAGGATAGGAAATCCATGAGAAGTTCCTAATGAACGCCATGTAATAATTTTATAATCCCATGAATGATCTAACCTCATCCACACTCCTAGGAGCTTCCCATTCCATGATAGCTCTGATCTTTTCAGGATCCACTGCTATGCCTTCCTTGGAAACAACATGTCCCAAGTACTGAATTTTTGTCTGAAATAAACTGCACTTACTAAGATTGACATACAATTGATGTTCTCTCAACAATATTAACATTACTACCAGTTAATTTGCATTCTCTTCCTCATTATTATAATATTTTAATATATCAGTAATGAATACTATCACAAAATTGTCCAGATAAGTACACAACACACTAGTCATCAAACACATGAAATTAGTTGAAGCATTAGCCAAACCAAAAGGAACCACAACAAACTCATAATGCCCATACCTGGTCCGAAAAGAAATCTTGTAAATATCCTCTTTTTTGATGTGTACCTGATCATATCCTGATCTCAAGTCGACCTTCAAAAACAATTCTTCTCCCTTCAACTAATCAAAAAATGGTCAATCGTAAAAAATGAATACATGCTCTTGATGGTCACCTTGTTCAATGACCTATAATCAATGTACAACCTAAGAGTACATCCATCTTCTTCAAAAGCAACATTGGTGCACCCCGAGGCAACACACTTGGCATAATGTATAACTTGTTAAGGATTTCCTTCAACCGTAACTTCAGTTCCACTAACTTTGGAGTGCTTGTCCTGTAGGATGCCTTTGATGTTGGTGCTACTCTTGGTACCAATTCAATAGAGAAATACATTTCCCTATGAGTAGGAAATTCTGAAATGTATGCTAGAAATACATCCTGAAATTGCTGCAAAAAACTGGATACCTATTCAATAATTCGGCATCCTCAACATCCTTACCTTTATCACTGGATACATGCACTATGAACAATACACACCCTTTCTCACAACTGCGATTTGTCTGCATGGTTGTAACCATTTTCACCGATGTAGGCTTCTTCTTACCCTACAATATTATCTTCTCTCCATCATCATCCAAGCACTTGATAGCCTTCTCATATCAATCCACCTTAGTCTTGTGAAGGTACAACTAATCCATAGCCAAAAGCATATTGTATGATCCTAATGGAAGTATATTTAGATGTGTTGATGTAGGCACACCATTAAGCTTAAATGCATAAACTCTTACCCAATGATGAGCTATTAAGAGATCAAAAAGTTGTAGAAGGACATCAAGAATTGATATATTCATGTGCATCTAAAGAAATACTACGAAGTGAGTTTTGTGTAGTTAACAATTTGCATCAACATAAGAGAACATGAAGAGAAATGAGGCTTAGTGCATAGATAAGAGACTATGAGATGGATCACGTTATTTTAGATCTGGGATATGAAGCTGATGTTGTGGCGAACCAAACATGGGAGTCAATGTGTAAGCCAAAGCTACAGTGGTTACCTATTCAGCTAATGATGGAAAATAAACATAATATCTTCCCCTTAAGAAGACTATCAGGTGTGACAGTAGACATAGAAGGAGTTTACACTACAGTTGAATTTCAATTAATAGAAATTGTGGATGACAGTAACCCCTATCCTACACTACTTAGACTTGATTGGGCATTTGATAACATGGCTATAGTTAATCTGAAGAAGAGACAAATGATATTCAAAGGGAATAATATGAGGGTAATTGTTCGCTTCGATCCATCAAAAGGAGTAAGGTATATAGAGCCAGTTAGAGAAGAATCATGCACAGCGGATATAAATAATATCTATCAATTGAAAAAAAAGGAACATGATTTTGTTAACACTGTTGCAGAGGACAAGATAATTTGGGAACATAACAGTTCGTGTGCATTAGATTCAGAAGAAGAATTAGAGAATTAATAGAACAAGCTACATGAAGTATTTGCAAGGCGTTGTGCAAGAATTTCCAAATCAGTTTGCTGCATGACATCTAAGGTATGTAACCTGCCTTCTTATGATGGCTTGGGTGATGTGAATATTTTTCTTAATAATTATGAGGGACAGGTCCCAAAAAGTCAAATATTGTTAGCTTTGGATATAGCCCTAAAATCTACTCTTGCTAGATGGGGGGGTACACATAAAAATAATATAGGAGGTTGGCAGGAATGTCGAAGGTTGATGTGGATAAGATTTGGTCAAGTAAACTCAGAGATAGAGTTGAAATATGATGGTGAAACTAGTCCTAGGGAGCATATCCGATTATGTACTACACCACGAACGGAAATTCCACAGCAAGAATGGGTACATGGGTTCATTCATACATTGGAGACAATTCCTCAGAACTGGTACCTAGAAATAAAGCTTCGACGTGGTACTGTGAGATGGGTAGATATGGTTGATGGGTTTATTGATCCAGATTTAAACAGGAACACAAATTACAAATATAGCCATAAATATAGAGATGCAGTAGAAATAATACTTCATTTTATTAATGTAAAATACTGAAATATGCTTACAAACAAAAATGGAAATAAACCAGCTTGGGCGATGGTAGCTTATCTCTGAGAAGACATGTGGTGGCTACATGCCTCTGAATTGTCTTACAATGAGGCTCGAAGGTATATTTATTTTTGAGAAACAATGGAAAACCCTAAACATCCAAAAACCTAACCCTAGGAGATGAAGCACCAAACTATGGGCCTCGTTTTGGGTAAATTGGTACATCAACTTCTCGGGGTCGTAACTTTGGTATACGATCTCTGTTTGACGCGCACAATACCTCGTTAGAAAGATATATCCGAGGAATACAACTTTTGAGTAAGAAACATTGATCCGTGGGCCCATGCTGATCCCATTTTCCCCAAAAAACGTCGTTTAGGGCCTCAAAACGGCTTCAGAAGTTCCGAACTCGAAAAACTGCCAAAAATAGTAAATTGTGCTACAATTAAGGAAACTGAAAAAATTGAAAGAGACATTTGTGGGGGTCCAAGTGGGATAGGCGGGTGGCCACCAACATCCACTTGGATCATTCCTCCCCCCTTAGGAATCAATGGTCCCCATTGTGTTGAGTTCCTCCATGAGATGAGGAAACTTCTGCTGAACTTGGTCCTTGGTGAGCTGTTTTGCAACCTCTGATGTCTCTAGTAATGGTTGGAAGCATGGTTGAGGGTGGTCCACATTGAACACTTGATGCAAGCGAAGGAATGGGGGAATGATGTGCTCCAAAGAATTATTTCCCACAACCTTGGTAATGGTGTAAGGACCATATCGTAGTGGTTTAAGCTTCTGATGGGATCTTGTAAGGTGTTCTTTCTGCAGATGCAACCAGACTTTGTCGCCCACTTGAAACTTGTGTGGCACAAGATGTTGATCATGTCGCTGCTTTTACTTGGAATTTTCCACAATGGAGTGGTGATAGATCAACCCGTTGAGTAGAGGTGCTCTGGAAGTCAGATCAGATGAATGATTGACTTGATGGTGCAATGTACCCCATTGGATGAGGAGAAGATGTCCCTGTCTTCTTTCATGACCATATCCACCTTCTTCTGCTGCGTGGAGGAACACTTCTCAGGGGCCATGGATGTGGCTACGATCTTCCCCTTACTTTGAGGTGAACTAGACAGAAAATAAATTTCCTAGTCTGGGAGATGATCTTACTGCTTTCTTATCAGAGATCAAAGAAGTGGCGGTAGGTGGGGCTACCTCCAGTATCCTGTATAATGTATTATACAAAGAAATAATAATAGTGCGAGGCCTTGACTCATACACATCATGTCGCTTCCACAAGTATGGTTGGCCTAATAATACATCACAAACATCAAGCGGTGCAACATCACACAATACCTCATCTGTGAAGAGCTTGATGCTATAGGGAAGGCGACACTGCTGGCAGACTCAGAGATATTGTCCTTGGTGAAACCACCCGATGTTGTATGGTTGTAGGTGTGTTATGGTTGGTAGTCCCAACCGCTTCACGACCTTTGTTGAAATGAGGTTCTTTTGGCTGCCACTGTTGACAATGAATTGCAACGACGAACCCTTCACCCACATTTGTGAGTGGAAAAGACCCGCCCCCCCCTCCTCTAGATCTTCGAGCTCATTGTTCCGAACCTTAGCGGTGGCAACAATGGCATTGGGCTCCACATGAATGATTTACTTCCCTTTTTCATTCCCCTTGTCGAGTTCTAACTCAGGGTCGGAACATGCATCTGATTTTGAAGCCTTCAACTCGGCCACCAACAACTACTTGGTCTA
The DNA here is from genome assembly GCA_000404065.3 of Pinus taeda. NCBI lineage: Eukaryota > Viridiplantae > Streptophyta > Pinopsida > Pinales > Pinaceae > Pinus > Pinus taeda. The sequence continues at coordinate 83,029 of APFE030622679.1, forward strand.
ACACTCACTTGCATTATGATTGGGGATCTTATGGAACTCACACCACTTTCTTGTGTCCTTTATATTAACATTTAGCTTTGAAGATGATTGTGCATATATAGATTTAACCCTCTGGACATCTAAGAGGAAGATCTTTGAGAATACAACTCTAAGGACATGGCAGCAACCTGTTTGGGCTGTGCAGATAGAGCATGCACTAGAATGGTATAACCTTATTTAAGAAGAAGAAGAAAATCCTCACAACATTGATTTAACAGAATCAGAAGGACATTGCGAAGTGATTGGACCTAAGATAGACATGCCAAATATACCGAAGCCACTAAATGCACTCACTAAAGTATGTAATGTGAATAGAGATGATTGGGATCTTAGAATTCCAACAGTATTATGGGATTATAAGACTACTTCTAAGAAGTTGATAGGTCAGACACCATTCAGGTTAGTTTATGGGAAAGAAACTGCGATGCCAATGGAATACATTATCCCTAGCCTAAGGATTGCATCTTTTACAAATATGGTAGACCTAGACATAATGGAGGAAAGAATGTCATAGTTGATTTCTTTGGAAGAAGACATATTTGTAGCAGGATTCCATTAGCAAGAAAAAAAAGCAAGAGAAACGGCCTAGCATGATAGGAATATTAAGAAAAATAACTTCCAAGTAGGAGGCCTTGTTCTCCTCTATGATAGTAAGTTTGTGAAGTTCCTAGGAAAATTCAAAATGCATCGGTTAGGCCCATATGTTATCAAGTATATTATTGATGGACGCATTGTTTAGTTAGTGAAGTTAAATGGAGAATTGATTAAGGGAAAAGTAAATGGAAGTAGGTTGAAGTTCTACAGGGACAACCTTGCCCCTACAACTTCGATCTGAAGAAGAAAGGAGAAAATTCCTAGTGCCACCTGCAATTGAAAGTGGGCACTGGACTATAAACTATGATGCAGAGAGCTTCGACGTAGAAAGTACTTCACTACAGTCTACAGTATGTCAACACTTATAGGAACCGCAACATAAGACAGGAGGTGCTTGATAGTGTGGAATGCATCAAATTTCACCGAAAAATAGAAATATGACTGTTAAAAGGAAAAAATACGTGAACATTTGCATTTATAAGGACAAATTGGAAAAATATAAGGATAGATATCCAATAAATGAGTAAATATGAATGCAATCTGGACAAAATCAAATCTAATGATGGGGTTCAAATTTCAAAATTGTTATAAATAAGTCACCTCCCACCCAGATTAAGAGTTTTTTTGGATCGAGAGCTTGAGTGTTGATAATGTGAAGAAGTGCATATATTTTTACTGTGTATGTCGTCTGAACGATCTTGGGAAGAAATTGTGTGAAATTTTCATGAGAAGGGATTATCTGGAATCATGGAAGCCGTTGGTATGCCCGCAACATCAACTCAAATTCCTACAGTAGCATCGTCCATAGTAGCATAAGATGCAGCACCATCACTATAGAAATAGAGGAAAAACCAAGAAAGAAACTGACTAAGGAAGTGAGAAGCAAGAAGAAACAAGATAAGAAACTCGCTAAACCTCAACAATAACTAGAACAAGTCGAAGACAGCGACAAAGAATTAGAGGAAGTACAAACAGAGGAAGGCGACACAATATTTTCATCACCACTACCACCATACATCCCACCGAGGAAACCAAATGCTAAACCTGTAAAAGGATCAAAATATGTGAAGTATGGCACATTTACACCCTTATTGTCGGAAGAAGTACCCTTTAAAGGAGAAGTTTTAGGAAAAATTCCATAGCTCATGTTCATGGATTACGACTTAAATTATAGGAAGAAGTACCCTTAGTTGACACCAGAACATTATTTGAAGCAAGTACACTACCCATACAATGGAGTGACGAGGTTAGAGCCACAACAATGGGTGAATGGGTTGGCATGGTCAGGACTGCTCAATATGTTGAATGTGATGCACTTCAATAGAAGTGCGGGGAGCACAATGTGTGTGAGGCAGTTGCTCGTGCTAGTGCACAATGGAAATTTATGGATGGGGAATAAGATCCCCATAGACCCTATGGTTATTTGAAGGATCACAAGAATGCCATAATAGGGATAAAACCTCATAGAGGAGTTTGTTAGAAAGGATTAGGACCGCGCTATAGCAGAAAATATGAAGAAAAAGTTTGGGATGGTCAAAGGAAAGAGAGGTTATGATATAAATTTGATCAACTACCAAGTAGTTCACTTCGCGACACACATCTTGGCTAGGAATATTATGAGGAAATGTCGCACAAATGAAGTTCCTACGTTGGTGGTGTCATTAGCCACACAGTGTGTCAACATGGCTCAGTATAAAAGGGCTAGATACCTATGAAAGGAGTTCGTGGATGACTTCCATGAGGTCCAGGAGAAAGGTATAACTTTCCACTATGCTTCGTTGATCTTAATTATTTCTATGTTGGCGTGGAGAGAACCAGAGGAGTCGTAGTTCCCTCAGGTGCCTACATATACTTGTGAAGTCGCAAGGTATGCTTCACTATGATTTACCATAAGGCATCACATGCATAAGAAAACATAATATTTTTTGTACCGTACCACATGGATTTACATATGCTAGTGAACCAGCATCCCCGACTCTCGCCGAGCTTATACGCGAAATATATCTCTGTGGCAAAGTTCAAAGAAGATTTCCACAAAGTATACATATAGGCACACAGGGATACAAAAAAGAAATGGAATGCCTTTCCATATATGGTGATTGAATATTATATTACAACACAGATACAGAAATGTACTGTAGAATGGATTACTCTGCTAGAGGAAAACTAAGACAGTGAGATAGAAGAAGAGGTGGACACTTCACAGCATGGTGAAGCCAGTGGAAAAGATAAGGATCATGATGAACATGAGTCAGAGGAGGAAGAGAAACACGATGAAGGTCAGCAGGATTCTCCTTATAGAAATGAGTAGACCAAGGAGACATGAAAGGTAGAAACAAAAAAAACCTTCTACGGAAAAGAGGAAGGCCCAGTGCGAGGCTTCCACAAAGATAAAAAAGAAGCAAAAAGCAGATAAGACAAAAGACATCATACCAATGGACCTTACTGATGGGGACCTCGATCATATTGGAGATAGGATTCAGAAGGTGACAGTTGAATCCTGGAATAAAGTAGAAGATTGCTACGATGCACTTCTCACAGGTGTGAAGGAGTGCATTGCCGAGTTTTTTTTTGTTTTGTTTTGGAATTATCAGTTAGACAACCTGTGTAGATAGAGGAAAGGGTTGGAGCAGAAAGGAAGATAGAGCCTACACTCTTAGAGAGGCTAACACAGATACCTGAAGGATCCTTACAGTTTGAATATGCCGAACTACAACAGTAGGCTAAAGAGTTGAAGCATGTCAACATGAACATTTCAATAATGTCATTGCCAAGACTACAAAAACTACACTTAGAGATTATAGAGGAGTTGAAGTTGCGGGAACAACATACATCGCAGTTGAATATATAAGTAGAAAAAGAGCAAGTTACCTTGTGGCAGAAGCTCGAGCAGGTGATCCAAGAAAAGGATCAAGTAGAATAGTAGCACCAGAATCTCAAGGAGGTAGTGGAAGAAACATGGAAAGAAATTCTCGACTGTGATGTCCAAGAAGAAGAGCCAGTGAAAGAAAAGGTCGCGAAGCTCAGCCTTGCAGTGAAGGGGTATAAGGAAAAAATTGTCGCAGTTTAATTTAAGTATGAAATGCATATTATTGAGTTGAAAATGAAGTTGTAGCCAACTATACCACATGAAGTAAGGGATCATAGGGAGAGTGACCTAAAGATTGTAATTACCAACATCTCTGCAACATTCGCACACTGTGGGAAATCATTAGATGAAAGTTTGCAAATTTTGACTTTGTTGTAAGAAGATCCAAATGTACAGAAATTGTAGGAAGAAATGTAGTAGAAGTAGCAGCAATTAGAAGAAATTCAAGAATTTTCAAAGACCTTACCCATCTCGTAGAGGCTCATGAAAATCAATGAGATTAAGGCCTGTCATGCGGAAAGAGTTAATCTTGCGGACAAAACCAACCTCCCTAGACACCTAAGGTTTTCTAGTGATAAACAAGACAATTAAGAGAAATCCTTCTCTAAACATGCATTTACCATACAAGAAATCAAGTGTTTTAGATCCTACCTGTAGTCCAACACTGTTGTAGTAGTCCAACCTCGTTGATCCGGATGAGCTCCTCCTTCACTTCGAAACTTGCATTCATTAACAATCAAACGATTACATAGCACCTGAATATGTCATAAAATAAAACATATTCAACATATAGACCAAGGAGTATATGAAACAACTCATTAATAACAAATTGTTGAGAAGAATCGACTTATTTGTATTAATAGGAAACAAAAGAAACCATTACAACCTGAGCCTTGGTGTTGTGCAAGTTCCTCCCAGGGTCCAGCGAGAGTTTTCCTTTACTTTGATAAGCTCACCCACTTCCAAATGAAACAAGAAAGGATGGTAATCTCTCCTCACAAGCTTCTACAAGGAAGTCCTAATTCCAGCAGCATCTACCCTTTGGAATGTTCAGCTTTCAACCTCCCTCCTCTGGCCCAATGCCTGTATTTATAGTGTTCTAGAGGAAGTTATTCAGGTCCAACATCAATGGGATACTCCCTCTTTTGGATGGGGTAGCTCCTCTCTTGATGGGATAAGTTTCTCTTTCATAGGGATGCATGAACCATCTGGAGGCACTCAATACACGTCAAACAATCTTCTAGAATGCTCTAGAAATGAACACAAGTAACTTTTTTAAGATGAAACTCGCGCCTTTTGACCTTTACAGGAGTACGCACCCATCCCTTGACTTACAGAGCATACAAGTACGCAGGTACAATGAGCTTGGGATGCGTACACGCAGGCAAGGTAGAGAGAACCTGCGTACCCAGAGATAAACATGATTTTTAATGATTTTCTCTCTTTTTGAAGTTTGACATGGAGAGCAGAGGTATAAGGCTTGACAAGGAGGATAATATGACTATTGATGGAGCCATATTAACT
>APFE030622684.1:0-15156 GCA_000404065.3 Pinus taeda
ATCTTGAGTTTCCACAACTCAAAACTCTGACCATTGAACTTTTCAATCTCTATCTTTCCGCTGCTCGCCATCTTCTTCCACCACCAGCATTGATCTCGCAGATCTCCCACTGAACAGGGTCTACCACAGGCCCGAGCGAAACCCCTCAACAACAAAGGCGTCCCCTTGAAGCCAAAACAGCTCTGATACTAAGTGTAGGTTTTAACCCGGTACAGAAATTACCTGCATACAAATTCTAAATCACAGGAAAAATAAAAATGCGAGAGCATAACACATAAAACACATATACACAGAGATTTCCCACTGGAACCCAAAACCGAGACTACCAGCTTTATTTTTCATTATGTTCCTTTCAATGTTACAATACATATTTATATATGCCGAAGCATCAAATACCATGGACCGAAAAACCATCGCGCCCAATACCAAGGATTGAAAACCATCGTGTCCAAAAACATGTGCGAAATCATGCACAAAACCATAGGTGGGTCCGCCCAACCTAACATAGGGTCCAAAACCAAAATTTTCCAGGGCGCTGTCCTGGACCCCATAAAGTGGGGTTACGGGTACCCCTCAAAACCCTTGTTAACTATGTGGAAAGAATATAACACAAACCAACATTAATTTTTCTTTTCAAACTATATATTTATTTGTATAGTATAAATGGTTTAAAATTCAAAACAAAGGCAATATGTAAAAGGATAAAAAATACGTAAAGTTTTGATTTTTCCAGAGTAAAACTAAATGAAATTCAAAAATATCAAAGAAAAATAAGATTATTTTATTGTGAATACAAATCTTTTTATTTATGTTATCTTAGGAATAAATGTGTTAGAAACATGGGTAGTATATTATTAGAATTCAAATATATTTTATAATTGCAAATAAGGAAGAATAGTTGGACAATGTTAGGTCCCTATATTACTAGTGTAGCCCCCTTATTGTTAGTGTTAGTGTGCTCCCCTTATTTTTATTGTTGTGCCCACATATCCCCCATATGTTATTTTTGTGCCCCATATAAGGCCACTATTTTTATTGTTGTGCTCTTACATTATTATTGTTATGTAGGCTCTGATTATACTGTGACCTGTTAGACTCTTATATATACAAAGGAGGTCTTGTCATTTGTATCAAACAATAATTGTTCATTTATGTAATGTAAAGGAGGTTCCCCCTTGAAGAGTGTACATTTTAAGTCGTTGATATATCTTTTTTTTCTATTTTGTGAGTTGGTTGCATAACGTTTGGTTTCAGAGCATTAGATTTTAGGGTTTCACCACTGCAAATAGGCCATCTTGGAATTTTTGCTTAAAAAAATTTTATACGAAGGTTTAAAAGTTTAAATTGTGACCACGTGGAGCCAAAATATTGATAAATGTCCTGTAAAAATTTCATATCTTGGTTTTCTATATCTTCTGAGACATGGTCCAAAGAAGTTAGGGTTTTTTCAAGCTCAAGAATTTAGTCTCAAACAGGTGACCTTGGGAAAATTTTCATAACTTCCTCTATGAGTATCGAATTTGAATTTTGTAAAAAGTGACTGAAATTTAACGGAATATATTTTTTCATGTATCATTTTCAGGGCCGAATGTTGAAATAGTGACACGTGGAATTCCTTACAAGTTTGCTCTACTGAACTAGTCCATAATCAAGACATAATCAGATATTGGGCATAATATTATCTTGAAGAATCAATTTTTGGTTTGACTTATGGCATTGGAAAGAGACTCAGTGGGCTACCATAGGAAAAAAATTTAAACCTTGGAGATCCAAAATTATAGAGTTATAATCATTTCAAGATCGAGCTCCTAAAAGAAAGAAAAAGGCGTGTATTTAAAAAATGCATAAATTTTGTTTGAAAAATTAGTTTGAAGTGATTCTAAGGGAATATTGAAGCATAGACATAAGTATTGGGTTTTAAAATTTCTCCAAAAAAAAATAAATCTACACCCATTAAGCCCACAGAAAACTCTATAATGATGCATGAAGAGGAAGAATTGCAATATGATATATCTAAATTAGGGACCAAGTGCAACAAATTTTACTCTCACAAAGAGAAACCAAAGATGAACTAAAAGGGGACATGGATGGCTTAAAAAGGGAAATGGAGGATTTAAAATTATACATGGAAGCTAAGATAAATGGCTTGAAAGAAGACATGGCAGGCTTGAAGGAAGGTTTGACAAAGTTGCTACAAGAAATGCTTCCTAATGATAACAAGGTACTCCATGAAAATCAGGATGAGGACAAAAAGAATATGAAATATGATTTTAGAGACTCAAAAATTAGGTTTAAGACCCACCACATTCCAAATATAGATATGAGTAAGTTTGATGTCAAGGATCTGGTAACATGGATACTATAGATGGAGCAATTATTTTATCTACATGATGTACCACACACACAAAAGGTACGCATTTCATATTTATATCTAGAACAAAATCCGTTTGTGTGGTATAGATGGTTTTGTTCACGTATATCAATTGTCACTTGGATATTTTTTGTGGAATAATTGGTATCACAATATGAGAATACAAAGAGAAATACCTTCTTTTTCTAATTGATAAGTCTCAAACAAAAGGGTTCAATGGTGGAGCACATTGAGGACTTCCAAAGATTGAATATCAAGGTAAATGATATCCCATAGGAGCATAGGATTGATGTATTCATAGGGACTTTAAAATATAACATCAAACATGAGGTTTTTATTTGGGAACCTGATTCATTGGAGAAGGCATTCAAGGTGGCAAGAAAATTTGAAAGCAAAATTATGGCAACAAAGAAGTTTGACACTCACAACTATAAAGATGGAAGTGTTGATGCTTCTAGCCTCCCACAACCTACAAATTTGACACCATAACAATTAGATGAAAAAAGAGAAAATTGGTTTTGTTATAGTTGCGATAGAAAATACCCTAAGGGTCATAAGTGTGTCGAGAATAGATTATTTTACATATATTTTGAGGAGCAAGAAGAAAAGAAACTAGAAACGTCAAAATAAGGTGATATATGCCAGGGATCAACCCCAAAGAAACAAGAAATGAATCCGACCATATTTTGTAATGCATTGGCAAGAATTACCACTCCTCAAATTCTCAAGATAGAAGGATTTATCAAGAAGAAAAAGGTAACAATGTTGATTGATTATGGTAATACCCACAAATTTATTCATTGCAAGATAGTCAAGGAATTGAATTTCTTTCTATATCCATCAACAAAGTGTCAAGTGATGGTTTCAAATTAAGGAACTATAAATTTCTCAAGGAAGTGACATAATATCAATCTTGCCATGGTGGAATATATATTGCATATTCCAATGTGTGGTTTTGATGTTGTATTAGGATTCCAATGGTTCCAATAATTGGGGATAATAACTTTTAATTTTCAAGAAATTTTCATGGGAAGGAAAGGAAATTGAATTAAGGGGCATCACAGGAAATTGGGGAATATAATCAACTCTAATGGCATGACAAAGATTTTGAAGAAAAAACAACGTGGCATAATTGCACAATTATGCTCACTAGATGTTCAAATGTCAAAATCATTTGTTTCTCCGTATCTCCAAAGAATCTTGGACAATCATTCCAAAGTATTTGGGACTCCCAAATTCCCCCCATCTATTTGTTATGATGATCATGTTATTCACTTTATTCCAGGAAGCGTTCCTCCAAACATTATACCTTACAGATATCCCTATGCTCAAAATAGTGAAATTGAAAGTATGGTTGTAGAAATGGTAGAGGCAAGTATAATTCAACCTAGCCAAAGCTCTTTCTTTTCTCCAATAGTATTGGTACATAAGAAGGATGGATCATGGCATGTGTGTTCGGAATATAGGGAGCTCAAAAATATCACTATTAAATATAAATTTCCCATTCCTATCATTGATGAATTATTGGATGAATTATATGGAGCAATTTACTTCACCAAGTTGGATCTTTCTTTTATATATCATCAAATTAGAATGAAGACTAGAGATATTTTGAAAACAACATTCAGAACTCATAAAGGTCATTATAAATTTTTGATCATGCCTGTTGGCCTTACTAATGCACCTTCCACATTTCAAGGTTTGATGAATTCCATTTTCAAGCCCTTCCTTATTAAATTTTTGTTAGTATTTTTTGATGATATACTAATCTATAGCAAGTCTTGGAAGGATCATGTTCAACATGTTGATAGGGTGCTCAAACTATTGGAGGAGAAACAATTGTATGCAAAAACCTCCAAATGTTTCTTTGGGGTAAAAGAGGTGGAATGTATATGTCATATTGTATCTCATGAGGGTGTTAAGGTAGATCCTCACAAAGCTAAATTCATCAAGGAATGGAAAATTCCCACAACCCTAAAGCATCAAGTTAACAAGATATTATCTCAAGTTTGTTAAGAATTATGGGAAAATAGTAGCACCTCTAACAACATTACTGAAGAAAGATGCATTTTTTTGCATTCCAGAAGCAACTAAGTCCTTTGAACATCTGAAAGATGCAATGTGCCAAGATCTGGTTTTAGCTACTCTAGACTTCACAAAAACCTTTATGGTGGAATGTGATGCCTTAGAAAATGGAATTGGTTTTATTTTAATGCAAGAAGGAAGACCCATTTTTTTTAAAGTCATCCAATCAAGTGAAAATATTTACACAAACCTATTTATGAGAAGGAAATGTTGGAAATACTACATGCCCTGAAGTGATGGTGGCCTTGCATAATGGGAAGACACTTCAAGGTAAAAACAGATCATGATAGTCTTAAATACTTTTTGGAACAAAGATTATCTTCAAAAGAGAAGCAAAAATGGGTCACTACGATGATGGATTATGACTTTGAAATCACATACAAAAAAGTGAGGCAAAATGTTGTTGCAGATGCACTCTTAAGAAGGGATGAGGATGTGGAATCATTTCTCTATGCCATTTTGATTATCAAACCTGACTGGATAACTGAAGCAAGGGAGGAATGGAATAATGATAAAGAGGTGTGGACACTCATTTAAAAAATACAACAAGATCTTAATACATCATATACATTATCTTGAAAAATGACTTGTTATGGTGCAAAGATTTCTTATATCTTTGTATGAATTCCCAAATCAAACAAAATATTCTTTTGGAATTGCACCTCTCCTTTAGGAGGGCACTCAGGACTTTTAAAAACATACTACAGGGCCAAGAAGGAATTTTTTTTGGGATGACCTTAAATCTGATATTCAAAAGTTTGTGATAGAATGTTTGGTTTTCCAACAAAATAAAGTTGAAACAATTAAGACCCCTGGTTTATTACAACCTTTACCCATTCCAAGTCAATGTTGGGAGGTCTCAATGGATTTTATCACAGGTTTACCCAAGTCTGAAGGAAAAATTGTCATCATGGTGGTAGTTGAGAGACTTACCAATTATGCACACTTTTGTGAATTATCCCATCCTTTTAAAGTCAGTACAACTGCTACTACATTTTTGGAAACAATTCAAAACCTACATGGAAACCCAAATATTATTATAAGTGAGAGAGATCCCGTTTTCACTAGAAATTTTTGGACGTAATTATTTTCTTGTCTTCGTACTCAGTTAGCTCATAGCTCATCTTATAATCCTCAATATGATGAACAAACTAAGATAGTGAAAACAAATTTGGAAGGTTATCTTCGTTGCTTTGTACCTAATAAACAAACACAATGGGTCAAGTGGTTACCTCTTGCCGAATGGTGGTATAACACTTCCTTCCATATTGTAGCAATAATGACCCCATTTATGGCACTTTATGGGTATCATCCACCATCCATCACATCATCTTTAAGAGAAAATTCTAAGGTTAAAGCAATGGAATATCACATTGAGCATCAACAACAAGTTCTCCAACCCTTAAAGGATAACCTCACTTTGGCGTAGAATCAAATGAAATAATAGGCAGATCATCATCGCAGCGAAAGAATTTTTGATGTAGGCGATTGAGTATTTTTATAGCTACAACCATACAAACAAATTTCCCTCAAGTTGTTAAGTCCCTATACTAATAATGTAGCCCCTTATTGTTATTAGTGCAACCCCCCTATTTTATTTTTTTTCCCATGTAGTCCCCATATTTTTATTATTGTGCCCCATAGAAGCCCACTATTGTTATTGTTGTGCCCTTACAATATTATTGTTATGTTGGATCTGATTATATTGTGACCTCTTAGAATCCTATATATATAAAGGAGGTATTGTCATTTGTATCATCCAAGAATTATTCAGTTGTGTAATGTAAAGGAGGTTTCCCCCTCAAAGAGGCTTATTTTAAATTCATTGATCTATCTCTTCTTCTATTTTGTGAACTGGTTTCATAACATTTGGTATCAGAGCTTTGGATTCTAGGGTTTTTTTGCTTTAGATAGGTTATCATGGAATTTTCGCTATAAATATTTGTCTACGAAGCTTTAGAAGCGGAAATTAAAAACCAATTGAGCTAAATTCTTGATGAACCTTGTGATATAATTTCAGATGTTGTATTGCTATATTTTCGGATATATGAACTGAAAAAAGTTAGGGTTTTTTCAGTCTCCTAAATTCGATCTCAAACAGGTGACCTTGAGAAAATCATCATAAATTTCTCTCTGAGCATCAGATTAAAATTTCATAAAAAGTGGCAAAAATGGGATAGATTGTAATTTGTTGGGTATTGTTTTTAGGACCGAAGATCAAAACAATGACACGTGTAACTTCGTACAAGTTTTTTCTACTGAATCATTCTATAATCAAGTCATCGTGGGATATTTGGCATAAACTTTCTTGAGGAATCTAATCTTGATCAGAACTGTGGGGTTGGAAAGAGGACTCAGAGGGCTACCACAAGACAAAATTTCATAACTTGGAGATCCAAAATTACAGAGTTACCTTTGTTTCAAGATTGAGCTCCTAAAAGCAAGAAAATGAGATATGAGGAAGTTTGATGGAAAGGATATGGTAACTTGGATACTACAGATAGAACAATATTTTGACCTACATGATGTGAAACTGTTACAAAAAGTATATATTACATCTTTATATCTAGAACCAAATCATTTTGTATGGTATAGAAGGCTTCATTCTCGTAAACCACTTGTCACCTAGGTAATTTTCATAGAGGAAATGATAGCACATTGTGAGGATACAAAGAGAAATACCTTCATTAGCCAATTAATAAATCTAAAAAAAATGGTTCAATGGCAGAGCACATTGAGGAATTCCAAAAATTAAATATAAGGGTAAATGATATTCCAGAGAAGTAGAGGATTGATTTCTTCATAGGGAATTTAAAGGATAAAATTCAACATGAGGTCCGTCTTTGGGAACCTAATTCATTGGAGAAGGCATTCAGGCTGGCAAGAAAAATTGAAAGAAAAAATATTGCAACAAGGAATCCTACCACTCACAACTATATAAAGATGGAAGTGTTGTTTCTACTAGCCTTTCCACAACCTACAAGGTTGACACCACAACAATTGGAAGAAAAAGGAGAAAACAGACTTCATTACGCTTGTAATAGAAAATACACTAAAGGTCATAAGTGTGCTGAGAATAAATTATTTTACATAGATTATGAAGAGGAGGAAGAAAAAGATAAAGAAACGTCAAAAGAAGAGGATAGACACCAGGAACCAATCCCAGAGAAAAAAGAAATGAATTTGACCATATATTGTAGTGCATTGGTAGGAATTACTACTCCTCAAACTCTCAAGATAGATGGACAAATAGAGATAGTGAACAAATGTTTGGAAGGATATCTTTGTTGCTTTGTATCTAGTAAAAAAACACAATGGGTCAAGTGGTTACCTCTGGTTGAATGGTGGTATAACATATCAGCAAAATTGACCCCATTTAGGCACTTTACAGATATCATACACCATCCATCACATCATCTTTAAGAGAAAATTCCAAGGTTCGAGCAATGGAAGATCTAATCAAGCATCAACAACAAGTTCTCCAACTCTTAAAGTATAACCTCACTTTGGCACAAAATCAAATGAAACAATAAGCATATCAACATCGCAACGAAATAAGTTTTGATGTAGGCGACTAGGTATTTTTACGACTACAACCATACAAACAAATGTCCCTCAAGAAAGCTAAGAAGGATAATAAATTATCACCAAAGTAATATGGTCCTTACAAGGTGTTGCAAAATATTGGTACTATGGCATACAAATTGGAGCTTCCTGCATCTTCATGAGTGCTCCCAATTCTCCATGTTTCATGCTTAAAGAAGGTTATAGGTGACAAGCTATCAGTTCAAACAATATTGTTGGAACTTGACGAGGAAGGAAAAATCATAATGGAACATGAGGCAGTCACGGAAACGAGAACCCCATAGCTATGAAATCAATCAATTTCAAAGTATCTCATCAAGTGGAAGAACTTACCCGCTGAAGATTCCACATGACTGATAATTTTATACATAAGCATCCATAACTACTCAAGCGTTGACAAAAACACTTTTTTGGAGGAGAGGAGCATGTTAGGTCCCTATACTGATAGTGTAGCCCCTTATTGTTATTAGTGCAAACCCCTTATTATATTGTTGTGCCCATGTAGTCCCCATATTGTTATTATTGTGCCCCATAGAAGCCTGCTATTGTTATTATTGTGCCATTACAATATTATTGTTATGTTGGCTCTGATTATATAGTGACCCCTTAGACTCCTATATATAGAAAGGAGGTATTGTCATTTGTATCATCCAAGAATTATTCATATGTGTGATGTAAAGGAGGTTTCCCCTTTGAAGAGGCTTATTTTGAATTCGTTGATCTATCTCTTCTTCTATTTTGTGAACTAGTTTCATAACACAAGCAAGCTAAGAAGGATAATAAATTATCACCCAAGTACTATGGTTCTTACAAGGTGTTGAAAAATATTAGTACTATGGCATACAAATTATAGCTTCCTAAATCTTCTAGAGTACACCTAGTTTTCCATGTTTTGTGCTTAAAGAAGGTTATTGGTGACAAGCTCCCAGTTGAAACAATATTTCCAAAACTTGACGACGAAGGAAAAATCATATTGAAGCCTGAAGCAGTCACAGAAACAGGAACTCGACAACTACGAAATCGATAAATTTCATAATATCTCATCAAGTAGAAGAACTTAACCACTAAAGATTCCACATGGGAGGATGATACTTTTATACAAAAGCATCCAGAACTACTCAAGCATTGAGCCGACACCACTTTTTGAGGGAGAGGGGCATGTTAGGTCCCTATAATACTAGTTTATCCCCCTTATTGTTATTGTTGTGCCCATGTAGCCCCCATATTTATGTTGTTGTGCCCCATAGAAGGCCACTATTTTTATTTTTGTGTCATTACATTATTGTTGTTATGTAGTCTTTGATTATACTGTGACCCGTTAAACTCCTATATATACAAAGGAGATCTTGTCATTTTTATCATCCAAAATTTGTTCGTTTATGTAATGTAAAGGAGGTTTCCCCCTCAAAGAGGATGATTTTTAAGTCATTGATCTATCTTTTCTTTTGTTTTGTGAGTTGGTTATGGTTTAAAATTGAAAACAGATGTAATATGTAAAAATATAAAAAGAAATGAAGTTTTGATTCTTGCCAAAGCAAAAATAAATTAAGTTCAAAAGGCTAAAAAAAAAATAATATTATTTTATTGTGAATATAAATCTTTTGATGCATGTTATCTTAGGAATAAATGTGCTTTTTAGAAACACGAGTGGTATATTATTAGAATGCAAATATATTTTATAATTTTAGATAAGGAAGAATAGTTGGACAACCATACTTTTGAAATAGAGTTATATAGTTCTTATGATCAATGTAGAATTATGACTCTTTAAGTCATTATTATTTTTTAGTAAAATTAATTATAGATAATTCCTTGAGTCCCGGGATTTTTAATAATATTTTATGGCCGTTTTATTATAAAATTTAGGATGGAAATGACATATCCTTCTCTCTCTCTCTCTCTCTCTCTCTATATATATATATATATATAGTAATATATAATATATATATATATATATAATATATATATATATATATATATATGACAATCCATATATATATATATATATTTATAGAGGATCTCAGTTGTGTAGTAAAGTCGATATTTCAAAAATAGTGACATAATTTTATTAAGCCTTACTATCTTTCCCATGCTAAATTGTAAAATGTCTTTCATACTGAGATTATACAAAAATTATATAAATGTGTGAACATCTTATATTTAAAATATATGATTTGTTGTCTTATTATATATTAATTATAAACAAGTTCGGATTATAATAAAACTATCGGTTTATATTATAATACGGTATTACTATTGAAATTAGTAATTATTTGATCTTTCTGTTAATCTATATTTAAAATATATAAAATTTGCGGATCAATGAATGAGAACTACCTAATTAATGTTAATATTCGCCTTTTTATTTATGATTAGAAATATATTGAGAAATTTTTAGTTAATCTTTCTTCATAACCTACATTAACATTAACTAAATATTTAGGGCATACAAAGTGATTCTCTATTTTTTGTGAAATACAAATTTCTAATAAGGGACTTCTCACTCAAAACTATTGGAAAGTGTTCATTCTGGTGTATTATCTTTTAAGGATTTTAGTCACCCTTAAAAGAATTGGGACTATTAAACTCATTTAGACTACAGATCTAGTGAACTCGTTTAAACAAGGGCTTATTATAGAGTCAGATTTATAGAAGAAAATTTATTGTTAACATGTGAGGAGTTAGATTTTTTATTTTTGATTAAAAATATCAGGGATGGTGTTATGTGTTATTTTCATACATATTTATGTTTAAGCTTAGAGTTCTATGTTTTTGTTTTAAGTTTTTGAGAGAATGATTTAATATTATTTTTATTAAGACAAATTATTTATTGTTTGTTACTTTATTAGACATTGTAATTTCAATCTATTTTATATTTTTATATTTTATCAATCAGTATACAGTAAATTTTAGGTAAATTATAATTTTGGTTAGTTGGAAAATGATTAGTTCCCTGATATATCATTTGATAGATTTTGGTTTACGTTCATTGAAATTAGAAAAATACTCTTTAAATATTAATGTGTCAAATCCAATCTATATATTTGAACTCAAGTCCTATGTATAGGTTTCCACCAATACCTCCAACTATATAATTGCTTGGTAGGAAAAATACTCACTAACATGTTCTCACCAATAGATTAGTTTTCTTTGGCAATGAATCATATAGCTTACACCATACATAAAACTCTTACAATTATGTTTATAATAAATAAATCATTATTATTAATTCATGTATATAATATTATATATTTTTAAATAAAATATGTTTTAAAAAATTCATAAAAATTAAAAATAAATATCATATTATCAATATTCAACTACAAACTCTATTTTCATAAACACTCTTATTTATGTAATTATCATAATCATAACACGTTGAAACCATATATTATCATGTAGCATATCTTATAACCAATTGAAATAATAAATAAAAAGAGGAAGCATTTATATAGCCATGCAAACATTTTCACACTCTTTCTAGATGAACTGAGTTATTCAAGAGGTCTTGATGAATTTTACCCATTACCAACTTATGTAAGGATCAATGGGAAGTACCTAAACATATTCAAGGAGGAAAGAAATAATTTAATCATGATAGAAAAATAGTAAATTTAGGTTGAATGGGAAGTACCTAAACATCATCAAGGAGGAAAGAAATGATTTAATCATGATAAAAGAATAATAAAGTTTCCTACGACATTAATCAATATCCTACTCACTTGGCCCTTGTTCTCCTAATGGAATATTTTATTAATTTTGTTAAAAGTATAAATATGAACCTTCATTAATTAGCTAATTAGCTAATGGTAACTTAGGTTGTTGAAATAATGACCAACTGCATGGCCATTCAGTAAAATCTTGGAAGTGCCATGAAACTCTAGAAAGCAACGACCTCTGCTTTTTATCATTAATCAGCGTATGAAGCACTACTACTTTGTATTTCATTGTGCATTCTTGGAAGATCCTTCACTCTATAGAAATTTTAAAATATATTTAATATATTGATGTGATATTCTTGTTATAGACATGTTTGAACAAAAAAAAACCATTGTTGAAGAAGGTCGATACCTTGACGAATGTCACAGATCCATTATAAATTTCATTCATATTAAAAAAATCATATTAAGTAGATTATAATTAGTTAGTTTATGTAAAGACAATTTGTGTTATTTTTTAATATTTGTTATTTATCATATACCACTTTTTGAAATGCTAAATTGATATATTTTATATCACTTTAGTCACTATAATATGTAATGATTGTAAATTTTAATTAAATTATTTATAATATAATACAATTTATAAAATATCTTGTTCCCTAATCATATAAGTTATAATATAGAACATTCATAATGCATATCACTTATAATCATTATCACTCTTAATATCTATAATTTTTCTAAACACTTATCATTTGTGATTCCTATTTGTATAAGACTCCATCCCTAAGGAATTTAACTCTTAACTTATTTAAATGCTAGCTCCTACAATCATAATTACCTTCAACTATTAATTTATGTAGATCTCCACTATTAGTAGGGTAGTTAGTTAGTCTTGGATTTAAAAGTTTTGCATTTCACACATAGCTTAATTAAGGGGAAAATTAAGTGCTCATAATTCACACATCTTTGTCAACTTGCTTTGCTATTTTTCACAAGTCACATAGCTTAATTAGCAGAGTAAGTGGCTCAAAATCCACACATTTTTTTTACTAACCAATTTCTTTTTACTTCATTAGCATTGGGACTAGGAACCGGGTGTTATTAAAGAAAGGGAGTAACCCCTGCTTCCCTTGCATCTTTTAGATGATTTTGAGCTTGCATCTGAAAGATTTCTCAAAGCACTCGATTTTCCATGTCCTTTTTTAGGCTCACATAGTGTAATAGGAAGGAAGTAAGTGGTCCATCAACCACACATTATTTACTTTGCAGGTAAGGAACAAACATAACTTAGTGTAACTAGGGGGTTTTGTAAAGAATCATCGCATATCAACATCACTACACACTTTTTATGTTCACTTTGTCACTTACACACACTAAGATACTTTAAACTTTGAACAAAGGGAATCAAGTTTCAGGAGCTTTTGTACTTAGTTTATTTGAGCTTATTTTTTCACACCATATGTGAAGGAATAATCTTAAAAGCAACCATAACTTGAACAAACTAAATTTCCCCACAGGAGCCATAAAATATTTTGTATTTCAGGTTAGGACCATTGGGCATAGGCATCCAATAAGCCTCCATGTTCGTGTTACATTTTGAAACATAGAAGTTGTCTTTTAGGGTGCTTCAAATCTTTCACCATCTCACAAAAAACATTACACGGGCACGCCAGAGACCTAATTTAGAGGGGGGTCGACTTAGGTCCCAGTGGGTGTGGTACTATATGGGGCTATTTGACCTATATAGTTCTCGGTATTGACGACTGATTACCAAGAAGCTAAAGACTCAACTAAACCCATGAGACGAAAGTATCCTAATGTCCAAAGTTTAGGGCATCTTTCCTTATAGATGGAGGTGCAAGAAGCACTAAAGCCTTATTCATTACCTTGATTGGTGCTTTTGGCAACTGGAAGCATCGCCATTTCTTTCAAGATGTAGCCTCAGTACCCATCATAAAATATATCTCCACAACACCCAATTACTTTGAGAGTGGAAAGTAAAAATAGATCTTCATAGGATCTTTTTTATCATATGAAAATTAACCAAAAACCATTTTTCTTATTTGATTAATCACATAACATAACTTAAAAGGAAAATAACCATTTATTTTTTGCTTTGTTTTATGTATGTAATTTATTTTCTTTGACACATATCCCTCCCCTCACCACAAAAGTGACACACACCCATTTTAAGAATACATAAATATCTTAACTTTTCATATTAAGAATAATACAACAATGATACACAAAACATTCCAATTCTTGTTTCACCTGAATATACATTAAAATAAATTCTACAAATAAAAATTGAAATGAAATATTTAAGTTTACGAAAAAGTATTTTAAATAATAAAAACAATTAATCAAATTATAATTAATTAAGAAAACTGAAAGCATTAATTATATTTCATTCATTATAATTATAAATTATACTTACTTATTATACAATGCTTATTTTTTTCCCATTAATTATCATGGAAATGTAATTATGGTAGTAAAATACTATTATTAATACCAAAATTTAATTTTTAGTCAAATTCAAATTATCCATTAAAAAAAATGAAAAGTGTAAACTTCATAATATATATTGTATGAATTGAAATGTGTTCCCAAAATATTGTTGTGAATATCTAAATGTAATTTTTTTTATCCTAAAATGTAAATAATAAACATACTTGTCATTGATATTTTGAAATTTGTTACCAAATGATATATAACTGGTTATGTTTTATTAAGTTTTATGTATTAGGAGCCAAATTAGTGTTCTTAACATTTATTTATAAGTGGAGAAATAAATGTAACTAACATAGTTTAAAAAAAGTGCCGCCATATTGAATAAAGAGCCTACCAAATTCGTCAAATGAAGTGACAAAAGTAGGATTACAATTCTTAGAACTAAAAAATTTAGTTGCAAAGTTTATGTTTGGTTAGAAAAGTTCAAAATAATAAAACTAGTGCAGCAATATAAATAATATGGCTAATAAATATTGGTAAATATCAATTCGTAATTAATAACAATACACATCTACTTTAATGTATCTCATATTATTAAGATAAAAAAACATAAAAAATGAACTAAATTATAATAATAATAATATTATTTATTATTAATTATAATGTAAATGATAATCATTGAGATTTTGAAATTTGTTACTAAATGATATATAATCGGTTATGGTTTATTAATTTTTATGTCTTAGGAGCCAAACCAATGTCCTTAACATTTGTTTATAAGTGGAGAAAGAAATATAACTAACATCGTTTAAAAAAAGCACGGTATATTGAATAAATAACCTACTGAACTCATCAAATGTAGTGACAAAAGTAGGACTATAATTCTTAGAAGGAGACATGGCTTTCTCTCTCTATATATATCTCAAAGTACAAATTTTACTTCAAAAGCTCCTGTTTTTGAAAAAAATGTTTGATTAGAAAATTTAAATAAAATTA